>NAVB01000242.1:0-44524 GCA_002179805.1 Acanthamoeba lenticulata | reverse complement strand
AAAAAAAAAAAAAACAAAGCAAGAGCCGTACATCGGCAAGGACGTAGTCGATGGTTTCGCACTCGGCAAGGACTTCGGGCGCGGTCCAGTGGATGGTGCCCATGGCGCCGCCCTTGTGGCCGTTCTTGATGAGCTCGGACTTGACCTTGGTGAGGCCAAAGTCAGAGACCTTGAGGTTCCACTTGTTGTCGAGCAGCAGGTTGAGCGACTTGAGGTCGCAGTGCGCGACGCCCGACGAGTGGAGGAAGTGCATGCCCTTGGCCGCCTGGTAGAGCAGCTTGATGCGGAGCACGGCCGGGATCTCGGGCACGAGCTCGTTGTGGAGCAGCTCGTAGAGCGAGCCGAGCGCCATGTACTCCATGATGATGAACATCTTGGGCGGCTTGGTGCAGGCGCCCATGAACAGCACCACGTTCGGGTGGCGCAGGTTGGACATGATGGCCACCTCCTCGCGGAAGTTGCGCTCGATCTCCTTCGTGATCCGCCCGTCGGTGAGCACCTTGACGGCCACCTGCGTCCCGCGCCACTCGGACCGGTAGACGCTGCCGAAGCCGCCCTGGCCGAGCGGCTCGCCCAGGTCGACCTCGCTGTAGGGAATCTCCCACTCGTCCCGGGTGCCCAGGTGGCGAATGCGCCAGGCCAGCAGCAGGCCCAACAGGAGGCCCAGGATGAGGAGGAAGCCCAGGAAGGGCAGGACCGAGACCAGCAGAGGTACGAGGACGTCGGTCGAACCGGCGCCGTTCGAGGTGGCGACGATAACCCGCTCGCAGAAGGTGCCGTGGAAGCCCGTCGTGCAGACGCACTTCTTCGAGTAGCAGTTGCCGTGGTCCGAGCAAATGGTGCCGTTGAGGATGCACGGGGCGAGGTCGCTCACGTGGAGGCCCTTGCAGGTGATGTTGGCGATGAAGGTGAGCATCGCGCGGCGCACCGGCGCCGACTGGCCGGCGACGATGAGCTTGTTGGCCTTGGCGATGTTGGCCGCCGTCGGGTCGGTCTGCGTCCAGTAGATCCAGTCAACGAGCTTCTTGGCCTTGGTGCAGTCCACCATGGAGCGCGAGTGCACGGCCAGCGCGTTGGTCGAGATCATGGGCCAGCTGCCGTTGCCCGGCGGCGAGAGGATGAACAGGTCGGTCGGCGAGGCCGAGTTGGTGATGCCCGTCACGATGCTGTCCCGCGTGGGGCTCAGGACCGTGCCGTTGATGAGCAACGAGGCCGGGCGCAGGTGGGCCGAGGTCAAGGCCGTGAAGGACACGCCCATGCCCATGGCGTAGGGCGTGCGCATGGCCACGGTGGCGTCGTTGAGCGTGGCGCACGGCCTCGTCCGCGACGACGAGTTGACCGCCACCGGGTAGACCGGCACGCCGTCGAAGCCGATCTTCTGGGCAAACTCGGGCACGTTGGCGCTGAGGGCCTTGTTGAGGGCCTGCGCCGTCACCTGGACCGTGGTGAAGTAGGTCACGATGATGGACTTGTTGACCGGGATGAGCGACGCGATGTCCGGGTTGATGGCCAGGATGGCCGGGTCGTCCCACGTCTTGATGCGGTCAAAATAGATGTCGGAGACGATCTGGAAGGTGAGCACGAGGCGGTAGTCCGTGTTGATGAGCTCCGGCAGGTTGTAGTTCCACACGAAGCCGTACGAGACCACCGGCACGGTGAGGACGTCGGGCAGGAGCGCCTGCTGGGCGGCGGTGAGGAGGGCGCCCGTCGAGGCAAAGTCGACGCTGTTGTCGACGAGGCTGGCCAGACCCTCGACCGACGACGTGGAGAAGTACTTGAGCGTGAAGCCCGACGAGCCATACTCGGTGGCCCACGACGTGTAGGTCGGGATGATGGGGCCCATGCCCAGCAGGAACGCGGTTGTGAGCGCCTCCTGGCTGTTGCAGATGACGCGCGAGAGCGAGTCGAGCATGTTCATGCGCTGGCGGCCGGTGAGCACGAGGAAGCCGAGGGACTTGACCAGGGCGATCGCGTTGTCGTTGATCTGCGTCCAGCTGAGGAAGGACAGCACCTCCTTGATGGTGGCGCAGTCGATCGAGTTGAGCGAGGTCCCGTTCCGGTCGTTGTGGATCACGACCGACGACACGGCGCTCAGCGGCCAGGACCCGTTGACCAGGTTGGTCATGTCAAACACGAGCGAGCCGTTGTTATTGACGGTCGACGTCGTCATGGCCGTGGTGACCTGGGCCAGCGTGCTGGTGGTGAGGGTGATGGTTGTGCCCGCGGCGTCGGTCATGCGGGCGATGGAGAGACCGGTCGCGTTCTTCCTGTAGTCCGGGTACATGAAGAAGACGATCGCCTTTGGGTTGGACGCGAGCAGGGCCAGCTTGGCCGCGTTGGTGCATGCGGCCAAGGCGCGGCCGCCCGTGACAGCCGCCAGGTAGGCGAAGCCGTTGGTCTTGTGCGTGTCAAAGATCGCCGCCATGCCCGGGTCGAGCGAGGACAGATAGTTGGCGAGGACGCCGCCCTCGCCGAGGGCGTCATTGCAGTAGATGAGCTTGGTCGCGTTCCCGCTCCCCGGAAGCACGTTGTTGGGGTTGGCCGCCGCGAGGACGGGATCGCTCCAGTCGGTGATCGAGCCGTTCCACAGCCCGGCGACGATGCGGCCGGACAGGAGGAGCGTCGAACCGGAGACGCTCGCCGGGAAGACCGACGTGGTGTAGGTCGCCACCATGGCCGTCGCCATGACGGGGATCTGGGCGTAGGTGTCCGCCGCCCCGCTGTAGTACTTGGGCATGGAGCTCGACGTCCCGACGAACGAGAGTCGGCCGCCGGGGAGGGCCGACAGCGAGACGTCCACCGTGGTCGACGTCGTATAGGAGACAGAGACCACGTCCTTGGCGTACATGTACGACGTGCCCAGGCTGGTGTAGACGTCGGTCACGGAGCCCTCGCCGGCCCCGACGACGTTGAGGGACTCGACCGCGGCGAGGCTCGCCAGGACGAGGAGGAGGAGGGAGAACAGGGGCAATCGTCCCAAGTGTGTGGACGCCTGGCCTCGCCTGAGTCCGCCCTTGACCGTCATGTAGGGTCAGGTGTGTTGTGTTGTATGTCTTTGGGGAAAAAAAGTGTGTGTGGAGGGTTAGGCTCTCGTCGTCGTTGACCTCCTTGGGAGCGGTTATCTCTGACCTTCGCAGAGCTCCTGGGGTACAAGCGCCAAAGATAACCAGCCCGGCAAGCTCGTGTGTTGGACACAAATTCCTAATTTTTCTGTGCTCGTGGGAGGAGATTGTCGGAGTATGAAGAAGCGGATATTAGGTTACATTGCACTAATCCTGTGCAACCTTAAAGAAGGTAATTTTGACACATGCATTGCTAAAAGCGCCAAGCGCTCAGAATAGCGCAGTCTACAACGACCCAGTCTGACATTTGTTGGCGTGGAATAAACTACCAAAACTTGTTTGGAGATGAGAAGATCTTGGTCTGGTCCACGACAACCGGTATCAAGCCAAATGTTCCAGAAGCAGGCTCATGTGTTCGTCCCAGAAACTGCCAAAAATAACGCGCAGCACGGCAACGGTGCACAAAGACCGTAAAGAGTTAACAGCCTAAACCGTGCGCGAAAGGAAACGACTTTTGCGCTGTTTTGGGAAAGGAGGTCGCTTGTAACGAACTCCTCTAACCCAAACAGGGTAAGTAAGAGGCAACTCCTAAGCTGGATAAGGGGCCGAGCAGAGCAGGTGGAGGCCGTTACGACCGCCCGGTTCCGGTTGTAAAGCAGAGAGCTAACGCAACTCGTCTCATTGGGTGTTGTGCACAAGGTATAAAAACGGGCTAACACTGTACTGTTGATTGTCTCCAAACCACACACCAGCACCAGCCTTGTACCTTTACCCCGACAACCCTTGTACCACCAACCTCAACACATAACAACAACCAACAACAACCATGTCGCGCAACGTTGTAATCTTGCTGGTGGCTTCCCTCTTCTTCTTCGGTTTCGCCAGCGCTGGCCAGCAGCTCCTCCTCACCGCCGAGGAGCCCGCCGGTAAGGTCGGCTTCTACGAGGTTGGCGGCGACCTGTTGGGAAAGGTCACCGTTGGCTACCTGCCCCACGAGATCGTCGTTTCCAGTGATGGCCGCACGGCCTACGTGACCAACTTTGGCCTTCACGACTACGCCTCGCCCACCGGCTACGCCGGCTACTACGTGTCGGTCATCGACGTCAAGCGGATGCTGGAGGTCAAGAAGCTCTACATGTTCTCCGCAGGCGACAACTTCTACTCGGTCAACAGGGCTCCCCACGGCATCAAGATTTCGCCCGACGGCAACACGCTCTGGGTCAACTCCGAGCTTACCTCCAACGTCAGCAACATCGTCGTCGTGCCCTCGCTCATCACGTTCGATCTGACCTCCAGCTCCAGCGCTCCGTCCAGCATCATCCCGCTGGCTCCCCAGCACCAGCGCATCCACAACTTTGTCTTCTCCCCCAACGGCCAGCAGCTCTGGCTCCAGCTTGGCGCGCAGGGCATCGCCTCGTACGACATTGCCACCAACACCTTCTCCAACGCCTACCCCGTGAAGGGCACCGCGACCAGCGTCGTCGGCGCCCGCGGTATCTACTTTGCCCCCAACGGCAACTTCCTGGTCAGCGGCGTCGGCGAGATGCTCGAGTACAACGTCTCCACCGTTCCCCCGACGCTCGTCCGCCGCATGTGGGAGAGCACCTGGCTGGTCAACCAGTTCCTGTACCCAACCATGACCCCCAACCGTCAGTTCATCGTCGTCCCGTCCACCAATGGTCAGATCTTCGTCATTGACTATGCCACCGGTACACTCGCCAAGCGCGTGAACGTCTTCGGCCTTGATCCCGTCATGGTGGTCATCACCGAGGACTCCCGCTACGGCTACGCCTCGGCTGCTCGCGGCGGCGCCGTGACCAAGATCGACCTCAGGCCCAACAACCGCCTGGGCCAGACCAGCGAGATCATCACGGGCGTCAACGCCGGCCCGAACGGTATTGTGCTCGTTGACCGGCCGTCTGGTGGCGTCCTCGACGACCGCGACGAGCAGTTCAACGTGCTTGCCGTTCTCTCGCTCTCGCCCCCCGTCCCGGGCACCCTCCAGCCCACCGGCGCCGCGATGGTCAACGGTCAGCCCAACGGCTACAGGATCAAGTCAACCCTCGAGATGTGGAAGGAGTACATCAACCTGGCCGGTGGCGTCCCCATCTCCAACAACGACGCCGCCGAGGTCGTCGTCAACTACGTCGACAACTTCTCGAACTGGAACAACACCAACCAGCTCCTCCTCAACGCACTCGATGACGACGACATCAACGCGCTGATCGTGGCCGACATGTTCTTCGTCCCCTCCGCTGCCCTGCGCAACAAGCTGGCCTCCACGGGCGTGCCGCTCCTCTCGGTCTACCCCATCTGGAACACCACCACCGTCACCGCCGCCAACCTGTTCAGCGCTGCCTCGGCCACCCTTCCCACTCGCTCCTACGTCGGCTTCGACCGCTGGGTCGACACCACGCAGTTCACCACCGAGTACACTACCCGCTTCCAGCGCATCCCGACCCCGGTCGACGCCTGGGCCATGATCACCGGCCTCTCGCTCCAGACTGCTGCGTTCAACGCGCGCGCTGTCTGTGGCGCCGCCCTCCTCAACGCCGTCAAGGCTGTCAACACCACCTTCTTCTGGTCGCCCGTCGCGTTCACCAGCACTGGCGCCAACCAGTATGACACGTTCCCTTACCTCGTCAACAGCCTCGCCTAAGCGCCGGATGTGGCCAGCACGTATACATAGACGCAACGCTTCAGAGCTTCATAAAAAAGTTTTGCCCCCTTCAGCTCTTTGCCCCTCTTTGGTGGTTTTTTGTGAAGGTGGGCTTACCTGACGGCATGGCTTCGTTTGCCCAAACTTCCCTGATGGCTCTGAACGTTAGTGCGAGGCCATCTGATCAAGATTTAAAGGAGTGCGCACCACACGAGCGAAGCTGACAGTTAAAATGAAAAATACAGCAAAAAACCAGAAATATAAAATAAAAAAGCTCCCCGACAACAACCCAAATAAATAAATAAATAACATAAACCAAAAAAACACAAGAAGAAGAGATGCAGAAGGGGCAGGGTCTGGGTGTGCCTCCCGACAAGGATGTCTTCTTTGGCATGGACGCCGCCACTCTGACGGCGATTACACTGGCTGGAGTCATTGGTCTGGTGGGCATCATCCTCTGGCGCTACCTCTCGCCTCCTCCCAGCTCATCCAGCGGGCGTAAGCAGGCACCTACTCGCCTCCCCCAATCAAATTCAAGGGACACAATCAAAGGCACGTCTTCTCCCTCGAGCTGCTCTACAAATTCGTTCCATCGATCTAATCTTCCATGGTTACGGCACAGCGCACAAACCTGACCCCTGGACACCCGACACGGAAGCCGAAGACCTGTTGGCAACGGCCTCTGAAGACGAACAGAAGAAGCTGCGCCCGCTCATTACCAGTCTGGCGCCCACCAGCGATCACAATGCCCAGATCAAGGCTGCTCGCGCAGCCCTCTTCTACGTCCAGGACGGTACACGGCGCCTTCCTCGCATTCCATTCCCCCCCTCTCTTCCCTCAAAGGCTCACTCGCCTGCCCGCAGAGGCCCAGTGGGACCTGATGCGGCGCGCGGGCGTCCTGTCGGCCATGGCCCGGCTCGTTGTGGCGACCGCCAGCCGCGCGGCCGAGCGC
This sequence comes from Acanthamoeba lenticulata, assembly GCA_002179805.1. NCBI lineage: Eukaryota > Discosea > Longamoebia > Acanthamoebidae > Acanthamoeba > Acanthamoeba lenticulata. The sequence continues at coordinate 37,851 of NAVB01000242.1, read as the reverse complement.
GGCGAGGGTCCGCCGCGCGAGGCGGCCGCCGTGCTGGCCGCGCTGGCGCCCGCGCTGGCCCGCCTCGCCCGCGCGCCCGAGCTGCGCGAGGCCCTCGCCACGCCCGCGCTGGTCCAGCACGTGATCTACCTGCTCCACTCGCCCACCCTCGTCGAGCCCACCAAGGCGGCCCTCGTCGCGCTCCTCAACCTCTTTGTCCGGCTCGGACCCAACACGCCGCCGATGCGCGCGGCCATGGCCGACTACCGGCTGGGCCCGACGCTCGCGCAGCTGTTCCTGGAGGCCACCACCGAGTCGGGCGAGGCCCTCATCAAGCACACAGCCAACGCGGTCGTGCCCTTTATCGGCGCCGAGGGTCCGCGCATGCCTTTGAGTCTCCATTGTTCGGCGCGAGCCAAGGTCTCACATGCGTGTGTGTTTGCGCCGACACAGAGGAGTCGGCCACGGCCGAGGCGCTGCTGCAGCATGGCGGCGTGGAGCACGCCCTGCAACTGTTCGAGACCGGCCGCACGGCGTTTGCCAAGCGGCGGACGCCGCTCGCCCTCGTCTCGCTGCTGGGGGCCCTCAGCCGTGTCGCCAACGCCGAGACGTGCGAGCAGGTGCTGAGCCGCTCGCTGGCCGAGTACATGATCGCCGAGCTGCGCAAGAACCAGAAGCCCGCGTTCCGCCAGCACCTGCCCGAGCTCCTGGGCCTGCTCCGCGCGCTGCTCCTGCAGCCCGACGAGCGCCCCGGCCCGCCCCGGGCCCACCTCGACGCCGCGCGCCGCCGGTTCCAGGACTTCTTCCTCGACGAGCGGGAGGACGACGGGACGACGGGCCTCGAGCAGGTCATGTCCTTCCTGCGCGACCCCAAGGTCTTTGCCGACGCCGCGGAGGTCCTCCTGGACCTCTCCCTCGCCAACGGTGAAGCTCTTCTTCTTGTGCCTCTTCTTCATCAGTGACGTCCATGACCTCTAACTGTTCTGATCTTGGTTGGTTGTTCTGTGCAGAGCGCATCGTGGCCGGCATCAAAGCAAACGAAGAGGCGATGAAGCACATCCGGGCAGCAGCCGAGGACGAGGCCCACCCGGGCAACGAGCCGGCGAGCCTCCTCCTCGCTCGCCTCGGGTCGACCGCCGCCGCGCAGTGAAGCAAGAAGACAATAAAAGTTGTCGACAAACTCAGCTGAGTTGCAGATGGCACTCGTACATGGAGAAGCAAGAGGAAGATGTCCCGCTAACTGCCAGCACTCTGCTGATGCGAGGAGAAGAGGTGGACCAACTCAACGAACATGAAAAGGAAAATCTAGAAGATGAAGACGAAGATGAAGATGAGGAGGAAGATGAGGAAAAGGAAGAGGACAGTCGTGCACGAGGCAAGCGGAAACGGAAAGCAGAGCGGAGGAAGAAAAAGAAACAGCAAAGACGAGAACAGCAAAGCAGCCTCGCAGCGCCCGTCGCGCAGGCGGACGCAGCCCAGCTCCTGACCAAGAACAAGCGGCGAAAGCTCAAGAAGAAGCGACGAGCGCGAGAACTCAGCGAGGCGAGGAAGACTCACGAACAAGCGAGCTGCCAACCTGTCACTTGTCCCTCTGCAGAGAGCCTCGAGGAGCAGCTCCCGCTCGACCACTCACCCAATGACCCAGCCCCTGCAGACCAGTTCGACCCGGGCCGCGTTGAGGCCAGCGACGAGGATGCCGCTGTCCAACCGCGGGCTCCTTTTACGTCACTTTTAGCACAGTTGGCCGCCCACGGCGGCAGCAAGGCCGACGACGTGGTTCACTTCTTCAAGGGCGTGGCCGGCCTATTGGCCCAACACGTGCGGGGCGGAGGCCAGCTCGTCATGGCCGGCGTACGCTTCATTGTTTGCATGCTTGAGAGCCCTCATCACATCATCATGTTGAAACGCTCACACGGAGCCCGCGTGTGCACATGACAGGCTGACGTGGTCAAGCTCGTGCACGACACGCAAACCCAGTGCAGCCGCCTGTTTCAGCTGATCAGGTCGCGCCAGCTGCCGCACGAGCTGGTGGCCGGGCTGTGGACCATCCGGGCCTACCTCGCCAAGGGCCAGCGCCAGGACGCCAACGAGAAGTACTTTGCGCTGACCATCGGCCACGGGCCTTGGCCCACAATCGACTCCATACTCCAAGCCGAGGCGCTGGAGTCGCTCCAGGCCATCAAGAGGTTGATGTCCTTCTGCGAAGAGATGGCAACGAAGCGCCACGAGCTGCGGCTACAAAAGCCCAACAAAAATGTTCAACAACAACAAGAAGAAGAAGAAACACAATAACACATCAACGCAGGTCCTTCTCCTCCTTCATCTGGTCGGGGACGACAGAGGCTGAAGAGTGCGCAGCACCGGTCAGGATGCGTTCGCGGGGCAAGCTCTCCACTCGGCTCACCCGCCAGCTCTTGCCTATTCGATACAAGGCCCGGCTTTCGATCAACCCCACGAGGACCTGCGCGCGTCGACCATGTGAGGGTCCATGTAGCCCACTTGCCTTGTTGAAGAAGACGAAGAAAAAGAAGAAGAAGGGGAAACACGCACGGGCCCGAACGTGTTGCTGTCCAGGCTCACCCGCGCGTTGTCGCCCTCGACCCAGCAGTAGCCGTAGGGCACGCGGACGAGTTTCCCGGTGTCAGTGTGGATCAAGTCGTCAGGCAGGCCCGTCACCCGCTTGACCAGCTTCTCCTTGGGCGCCAGCACCGACCTGGCCGGATCGGTGGCGCAGCAGCAAGATCGCGTGTGTATGGTGAGTGGCAGTTGCTCGCGCGCTCAGCCCAGGATGAAGAAGAAGGGCGCACTTGAGGACGACCACGTCACCGAGGTGGAGGCCCTTCCTTCGTCGGCTGGTGAGCAGCCAGTCGCCCTTCTCTACTGTCGGTTGCATGGACTCGCCCTGTGCCGCACGCACACATCGACGTCGTCAGCTTCAGCAGTGATTGAGTTGGTCGAGGCGGTGAACACAAGTAGGCCACCAACAGACCTCAACTTTGTAGATGCCGTAGGGGGAGAGGTCAGCAAGCATGAATCCAACGCAAAAGCCCACGAATCCATAGGGGCTGTGCCGTGCTCCGGCCTGCTCTTCCGGATGATTTTCTTTTGGTCAGTCAAAGTGGTGCATATTGTTGCCACGCTCTGCCAGAGTGCGCGTCTATTGAGCCCAAGGAGGTGTGCCCTACCCACAGGAGTTGGCTCGCCCGGCCCGTCATCTTGTGCCTTTCTTTTTGTTTTCACCAGCTTTTCCTTTCCCTTTTCCGTTTGAAATACACGTAATTGGTGGAATTGTTGCAAGAAGAAGAGGTTCGTCAGAGCATCTTGAAGCACTTCTTGCTCTCGCCTGGCCGACGCGGGATGAGCTGCATCATGAGCCCGGCCGGCCGCAGCGTGATGCTCAGCTGTGGCTTCATCTCGGCGCCCGGCCCCAGTCGCAGCCTGGCATCAAGACGATGATGACGATCAGAGACCCATCGACAACGACAACATGATAAAGAAGAAGAAGAAGAAGATGAAACAATACCGGTAGTGCTGGTAGATCATGACAAGGACGACCTTGGACTCCATCAGCGCCAAATTTTGGCCGATGCAGTTCCTCGGGCCCTCGCCGAACGGCGTGTACCGGTAGCTGAAGCTCTCGCCCGACGCGAAGCGGTCGGGCTTGAAGGCGAGCGGCTCCTCCCACAAGTCGTCGGCCCGATGCAGCAGCCACGGCCACACCTCCACGTACGTCTGCGCGCCCGTGACGTCAGCAAAATTGTTTATAAAATAAAATGATTAAATAATTACTAAAATTGTTACAATAAATTGGTCGCTGACGTACGCCCTTGGGGAGGTGGTAGAGCTGCCCGTCCTGCTCGAGGGTCGTGTCCTGGTTGGTGATGCGCGTTGTTTGCATCGACACTGACGGGTAAAGCCTGTGCAGGTTTTGGGGGGGGGGAATGATGCATGAGCCAAAGAGAGATAAGGGAGCCCTTCTCGGCAAGAAGGCGCGCATAAGTACCGCATGCTCTCCTTCATGACGAGCGGGAGATACTTGAGCTTCTGCACGTTGTCGTAGGTCGGCTCGCCCGTCCCGATCACTTCATCGATCTGCACCGATTTTCCCGTGAGCGACGCCACACTAGTGAGGCATAAAGAGCGCTCGATAATGGAGCGCACCTCGTCGATCACTTTTTGCTCAACATCGGGGTGCTGCGAGAGCAGGTAGCACGTGAAAGCCAACGACGCTGCAGTCGTTTCTGTACATTGATTTATTATTTTATTTTTAGATTAATGTGGCACATTTTTAAAAAATAACTGACAAAATCCAAAACAATAAATAAAATAAAATAAAATAAAATGTACCATGTCCGGCGATGAGGAAAGTGATGAGTTCGTCAGCCAGTTGGTCTTCGTCGAGCCTTTCGTGCGTGTCAGGATCTGCACCAAAAGGATTTGTGAGTTGTTCGCACTTCAGTAAAGAGATGAACGTATTTAAAGTTTCGTGCTGGGCGTGAGCGCGCACCTTCAGCGGCGAGAAGGCGGCCGAGGAGATCCTTGGCGTTCTGGAGGTCCTCGCCACTGTCCTTGCGCATCTTGATCATGGCCTGGATCTCGCGCAGCAGCACCTCCTTGGCGTGCGCTGTTCGCCGCCCCAATCGCGATCGTTCGTTGGTAAGTTCGTATGCCATGATGTTGGTGTGGATGTTGATGCTGGCGATGGCCGTACCGAAGCGGCGGGAAGAGGGGAGGAAGGGGATCTTCCACCAGGAGGCCGTCTGGAAGATGCGCTCCTCGGTCTGCTGGAGAATGGTTGACACAGCCGTCGGCAGCAGGCCTTGACTGTCCTGCAGCGAATTGAATGCGTAGCCAAAGCCCGAAATGCCTGAAAATAAATAAAATAAATGAATCAATAAAACAAAATAGTGAGGAAATAAAATAAAAATAAATTCTATAAACCAAGGGACAAGTACCGATGACGTCGAGGGTCACTTTGGTCATGTAGGTGTGGAGGTTGACGGGCTCGCTGGGCAGATTGGCCCAAATCCCGAGCAGCGTGCGGGTCACCTCGACGAAGCATGGCACCATCCGCTTGAGGTACGTGTTGGCGAAGCTAGGGTTCTGCGTGAGCGCGCCAGCAGCGTTGTCAGTCATCAATGACCTGTCCGCCCGCAGCGGACCACACGAGGCAAAAAAGAAGTGTGAAGAGAGGCCGCACCATGATCTTGCGCTGGCGCTTCCACGGCTCGCCGTTGGCCAGGAGCAGGCCGTGGCCGATGACAGCGGTGATGACCGGGTCGCGTTCCTTGTCAAAGTGGCTGCTGTTGGTGCTAAGCACGGCCTTCACGAAGGCCGGATCGGAGATCACCACCACCGGGTCTGTTGTGTTCGCCAGCCCAGCCGGGGGGTTGTCAGTGGTGCGGTCAGCCCGAGGCCTCATTTCGTTGGAGCCACTCGCGCCAACAACACGGCCTGTCCGTACCCGTAAAGTAGTAATACTTGAAGATTGGTCCGTAGCGTTTGCGGTACTGGGCGAAGGCGACAAGAGGATCGCCCATCATCTCCAGCACGTTGCCAAAGACGGGCAGTGGAGGCGGCCCGGGAATGTTGGCCAGCATAGACCGCTTCGGGGACAAGTACTGAGGACAGGAATGAGGAGAGCGAATGTGGCCATTAATTTAGTAGCCTTCGATTGAATCGGTTTTGTTTTCTTTGTGAGTGAGGAGGTTACCTTGTTGCAAAGAACGATGCACAGCCAGCAAAATGCGAGGCCAATAGCCAAATCAAGGAGTACAGGGAACATGCTGTGGAGGACTCTCACGCTAACAACCACGTCTTCTTCACAGACAGAGGATTTCACTCTCGCTCGGGTACGGCCACGTAGGCGCGCTGCCCCTCCTCTTACAGAGAAATCGAAAAACCTTCTTGTGCCCCAATTTCACTTCAGCTTGCTTCTACGGCATGAAATTTCAGGCCTCCTCAGCGAAATGCTGAACTTCACCCAACAGTCATGTCAGGACCATTATCAGCCGCTAGCGCCCTCTTTGCCTCCATCACAGTGTACCACTTGAGCGCTCATCCATCCTGGTGACCCACTTTTGGGATAGCCTGATGGCTCCAGTTAGGCGTGCCTTAACTTTTATGGTAATGTGCGCGCTTTCGATGGATACGCCAGCAGACCGCCGGAGCGCCAATTGGGTGGACAAGAGTGACAGCTAGAAATCGGCTGTGACTATCTTACCTCCAGGACCATAAATTGCGTTGTGGGCGGTGGGATTGTCTGTCAACCTCTCACCTTGCCCACCATGCTGCGCACCCTTCTCTTCGCCACATGCTTTGCTCTTGTGCTGGCCTATGCCGCCGGTCAAGTCCGCCCCAAGCTCAGTGAGACCTTTGAAATGAGTGGTGTTGTGCAGATCAAGTACAACGGGTCCCACTATTTTGGTGAAGGTTTGTAGGCCCCTCTCTTCTTCTATTCATGGCTTTACGGTGCCTAATCCCTTTCTCTTGGCAGGCCTTTATGCCGTCGACTATGCGGAGGCCAAGGCCGTTGAAGACATTCGTTTCGGCGGCTATGCCCACCTCAACGTGTATGACCTTGCGCGTTTTGACTTGGTATCCCCCCCCCAACCAATCCCCTTCTTTATGAAGGACCTCAAGTGTTTTAATGCAGTTGTCCACAACAGAAAAAGAACTTCTTCATCAACAGTGCGGAGAAGAAGTGCTACGAGAAGGAGCTCACAGGCAAGCTTCCGGAGTACTGGGGCTGGCTGGAGAAGGCTGAGTTTGTCAGGAATGTTACTGAGAACCGTGAGGTGTTCAACGTCTGGAAGTACCGTATTGCTGGCATGGAGCTTGAGGCCACCGTGCCCGCCAACAACCCCAACACTCTGGCTATCTACCACAGCCGCAGCGCACACCAAGAGTTCACCATCTACGTCCAGATGTGGAGGACCGAGAAGCCCAAGGCCTCCTGGTTTGATATCCCCAAGGACTGCACCGCGACCGCTTTCCAGCCGCTCTCGCTCTCCATCTGATCAACGCCCCATTTATTTGGCCAATAAACGCACAACAGTGTAACCTTTAAATAATCCTTTATTTGCAGAAAATGTGAAATGACTTCAAGCGTCGGCTGGGGCGAGCACGCAGCGCAGGAGGAAATCGTCCGGGAAGCGGGGATCCTTGAGCACGCCGTGCTTGGGGCTGTCGAGCTGCTGCTTGGGCAAGTCCAGAACCTCTTCGCCCTGATGGAAGTTTGTGTGGAAAGCAAACCTGCACGAGGGTGCGTGAGCTTCTGATTCATAAAAAGAATAAATTAAACAAATTATTGAAATAACAACATACCGGAGGACCATGATGGGTTTGCTGGTGAGGAGGTACGACTGCTGGTGGTAGAGCCGGACCAGCACGTCGCCCGCCACAACCACGCCCACAGGGATCTCGATCTTGGACCCATGCAGCGCCGTGTACCTATCGCATTGCGCCCCCGTCCCAACCGTCAGTCAGGCGTGGTGATGTGCAGCCATGGCAGGGCCGAGGGTGAAGGGTCGCACGTGTTGCTGGGGGCGCTTCGGAAGAGGGGCTTGGACGGGTTGTCGGCGTTGATGACCTCCACGACGGGCGTGAACTGTGGTCATCGCGTGAGCGTCAATCGCGTGTATGCAAGTGGCGTGTGTGTGTATGTGTGCGTGTGTGCGCGTGGCACGGGCGGGCGCACCTGCTTGCCCATCGTGTCCAGAAGAGGGATCGGGGTCATGAGCAGCCGCACAATCCTGATCCAAAGAAGTTAGTTCTCACTTTTGTTACAACTATAAATCAAACAAGTCGTACTTGAGCTTCTTGGCTGGGAAGGCGTCAATCTCCTTCCGGAGGACCTTGTGGAAGTAGCCCACGTATCTGTGCGAGTGGCACACGGACGAAGAACACAGAACTGGTGGTGAGGAGTCCCGTCATCGCAGCTTCAAAAGTGCAGACGAGATGAAACAAACCGCTTCTGCGAGGGGACGGAGACGCCGCCGAGGCCGCCGCCCTTGGTCGAACGCTTGGAGGCAAAGAAGGCAATGCTCTCCTCTGGCGTTTGGCAGATGCCGCGGTGCAGCAGCAGCGCCGCCACGGCCGTCCCCGTCCGCCCGCGCCCGGCCTGCGTCGAAGAAGTCAAGCTCGATGAGCTGCTGGTGTTCAACAACGACGACAACAAAAACGACGACAACGAAGACGACGACGACGACGACTAAGGGGACGACGAAGAGAAGGCCGAGTTGAACCTTGCAGTGGATGGCGACCACGTTGGCCGGGTCCTGGTCGAGCCAGGCCGACATGATCTCAACAACGGTGATGAGGATCTCGATCGTGGGCGAGTGGTGGTCGGGCCACCCGATGTCGACCACTTGATTGTTGAGCTTGGACCGTTCGTAGTACTTGCCCGACGTGTTGTAGATGCGGTAATGGCCCGCGTGGTACTTTTCAAAGAACTCGCGCACTTGATCTGCGCTCCATGTCAACGACAACGAGCACAAAAGATGAGGATGCCGACGCTGAGCACGAATCGAGCGCCGCAACAGGGGTCGGCAGGCGGCGGCGTACTGATGTCGTTGCGATAGGCGGCTTCAATCCGCTTCTCCGCAGGATAGCCCAGGGCTGCCACCATCATCAACAAATACACACGCACGCGCACGGGCGGAGCCGAGTGAGCGCGAGACTCGGCGAGCGAGATGGACGCGAGTGGCCAGCGGTACCGATGATGTTGTCCGTGATGTCTACGTTGAGGGTGCAAACGGTCAGCGGGACCGAAGAGAAGAGGAGGATTGAAGGAAGAACAGGGTTGGTCGCCAGCGCGGGCTGGAGGAAGAAGAAGAGGAGATTGGGGAGGGGGGAGTACAGGAGAGGTCGAGGTCGAAGCCGTCCTGCACGAAGCGGACCTTCTCCTGAGAGACCAGCGTGCGGACGGTGTTGAGGGTCGACGTTTTGACGTCGTTCAGGTAGGCCGCGGCCGCGGCAGTCGCGGGCTGCGGCATGTCCGGCAACTCTTGGGACGCAGTTGTAGTCGTCGTGGGCGGTGCAGCTTCCATGACAACACAGTCAGATTCTGAAGGATTTGGCGTAGCGTTAAATTATGCCCCTTAACATCAAAAGTGAAACAATGGCCACAGGCACAACCGTTCAATGATTAGAAGAGGCGCTAACCTACAACTGGCTGTTAGGGTGCGGTTTACAGTGCAGATTGAATAAACACAACAAAACGAACGGTTAGAGGTTGGCGTTTATGTCGACTTCTTTTCATTTAATGTGTCCGTGTGTGCGGCTTACATCAGAACGAAGTAAACGTAGAGCAGGCAGAAGATGCCGAACACGTTGAGGGCAAGGTAGATGTCCAGGGCAAGCATGGTGTTATTGAACGCATTGAAGCTGTAATGGTTGGGCAACCACGTGCGTTCGATGTTCTTAATGGCCTCCTCCCGCGCCTCGGGCTCCTCCACCCGGTAGAGATGTGCGCTCCACGGCGCGCTGATGATCGTCCACCACCTAAGAAAGTACTTGAACGATTAGAAATAATTAATAAATATTTAAAACAATTTTGTTAAATAAGTAGAGAAGAAGCTCAAGTACCTGACAGGATTGCGGAAGAACCAGCGAAGGAGGTTGGGCTTGGCGCCAAAGAAGCTGGCGATCTCGTCAGAGTACTCCCAGTGGTTGACCAGTTGCGGCAGATGGTGGTCGTCCGCAGGGAACACGCGGCGGTGGCGCTCCCTGTCGAGCTCGATCTGCTTCAACATGCCCTCGGTGGAGGGCAGGGCCACCTGGCCCGTGTAGACCTTGGTCGCCCACCGGACCTGCAGCTCGCCCAGCGCCGGGATCGAGCCGATCATGGGCCGCGCGGTGCCCACGTAGCAGAGCGTCGGGTCGACCGGGTCAAAGACCAACTTGTAGGCGTTGTAGCGGAAGTTTTGCTCCGGCAGGAGGAAGGGCAGGTTGGGCAGGTAGCCCGTGGCGAAGATGATGAGGTCGACGTCCTCCGGGCGCGGCTCGTCGGCGAACCATACGCGACGACCCTCGGTCCGCACGACGCCGCGCCGCGGGACGATCTTGCCCAGCGCGGTCTTGGACACGACGTCGCGGCTCTTGTTGAGGAAGCCGTGGAAGTAGGCGCACGACGGCTGCCACTCCTTGATGCCGCTCCCGCCCTTGCCCCACATCATCTCCAGGATCGAGTAGCGACCTGACCCATCGCCAACGTGAGCACAAGCGGCTTGGGCTCGAAAAGAAGAAGGAGCGAACCGATCCAAACGAGCCAGCTTTGGTAGTCGGAGAAGCCAATAAGACGCTGGTGCTTGGTGAACACCATGTCGGCCGGTTGGTCGGCGCCCACCGAGCGATCCTGGAACCAAGTGCCCGACCTGATGGAGAGGATGGTGCGGCTGGCCTTCTCGCAGACTTCATTCGCCACGTCGCTTGCGCTCTCACCGCCGCCCACGACGAGGACCGTCTTGCCCTTCATCGCCTTGGTCGGGTACTTGTAGGAGTGGCTGTGCATCATCTCCCCTAAAGAATCCGAACATTCCATAAATTCCGAAGGCGTCAGCGCAAGTGTAGCGGCAACAAGAAGAAGTGTCAAGCACGCAAGTAGACGGCGCACCCGTGAAGTTGGTGAAGGGCTCATCGTTCTGGGTCATGCGAGGGACCTGATGCTGTCCCGAGCAGCACACAAAGATGTCGAAGTGGTGCACCTCACGCGACTCTTTGCCTGGCTGCTGCTTACCGTCGGACCCAAGGTCGGGCAGAACAACCACCTTCCACTGGCCGTCCTTGGTCTTGCGCGCCTTGTGGACCTTCTGCTGAAACTTGATGTACGGGTGCAGCTTGAAATGTGCCGCATAGTCCTGCGCGGAACATGGCACGCCCAAAAAGGGAGAGACTATATGAGCGTGGCGCTACAACTACACTATGAAACGAGCCCATGAGTTGCGCAAGAAGGGGCACCTTGAGGAACTGGAGCACTTCAGTGTGGTCCGGGAAGTGGCCCAACTCCTCCCGCATGGGGAAGTCGCTGGCGTGTAGGTACGCCTTTGACGCGGTCGTTCTGGTGTGCTTGAAGCAGCCGCCTTGACAAGGCCCGACAGCGCAATACAAGTAACGATACATGTCCAACATGAGCGTATGGTAGCGCTGGAGCCGGGAGGGGGCAGGCAGTACCGGGCTTGTCCTCGTTGTAGACCCACACGCCACCGACGGAGTTGGTCATTTCAAAGAGCACAACGTCGTCGAGGCCCTCCTCGACGAACCATTTCAGGGCGTAGAGACCGCTCCAGCCGCCGCCCACGATGCACACTCGCGGTTTCCGGTCCAGCTGCAGCAGCCTTGCGACGGCAGGGTGCGTCTGCTTCACCACACTGGCTCGAGCTCGACTAACATGAATCGACATTCACAATTTTCTGCTTGGCCAAGAAAGACGGTGAGATGCGGTGCGCTTAGATTGTGGTGAGCAATGGAGCTGGGGAGCCCTTTCGTGTAATTCGCAGTAAAATACGAAGTTTCAGGGGAAGTACAAGCAAAATACAATTTTATTGTTATTTTACAGCTGTGGTTGAACGGGCCACGTAGTGACTACCACAAGTCTGACCACGGGCTTGGTGACGGGATGTGTGCTTGGCTATGCTGGGGAGGTGGATGGTGTTGATGTTGTGTGTTGCCATGATGCCCCTCGACCAAAGGTGACGCGGACGAGGCACTTGGAAGCGCCTGCGGAGGATGAAGAAGAGGCGGCGCTGCTGAGGATGCAGAGTTGGACGGGGAGGAGAAGGAAGACGAAGCCGTCGGCAGGAAATCGGCCAGGGGCAGCCAGAAGCCCGGTTGCTCGCCCTCGCGCGGCTCATCTTCCCACCAGTCGAGAACGCATGCCACTGCGTACTGAATCTGCTCGCACAGGCGGAGAAGGGTGAGCAAAGAAAGCCTGGAGGTCGTTGACCTTTGCCTTGTGATTGTACCTCGCCGGTACCGCCGTAGAAGAGTTGAATGTTCTGTTCGGCGCGGACCGTGCGGCCGTCCTTCCGTATGAAGAGCGGTGTCGTGGCGAATACGGCGCTTGCCGACCACGGCTTTCTGAGTGAAGCGGACGATCATGAAGTTACAAATACGCCAATGCGTTACCGCCTCAGCTGCGCAACGAGATATGTACTGGTTGATACAAAGGCAAGCGAATTCGCGGTAGAGAGTAACGTTGGTGACACAAGTGGTCGTGATGGGCGAGCCGAGCAGCTCGTTCTGTAATCAGAAATATTTTAATTACAAATAAATAAATAAACAGGAGGAGTGCATTTGGGCAGAGCAGCAGCCGCGTACGTCGCCATAATTGAGCATACGGGAGAAGGCGCTGTTGGCGAAGATGATTTCGGGTGGCGTCGAGTCGTAAATAGATTGCAAGACAACTGCACAGGCTGGCAAACTGCACGCCGTTGTGTTCGTGTTCGTGTTCGTGTTCAGCTGATGAGTCGATACCACCAAGTGCCCAGGAGTGCGTACCTGAGGTCGAGCAGGACGAACGCGTGTTGGGGGATCGAGTACTGCCGGAGGAACGGGAGAAGGCGCAAGGCCTCCTCCACGGCCGTCCGTGGGGTGATCGTTGAGGTTGTGGGCGGCAACGGCACCAGCGCCATGTGATCGCCCTGCCGTCCACGTCTTCCGCCGCCCCGCGCCGAGACCATCTCGTCGGCGTCTCGTTCTTCCTCGACTCGGGCCCGCTTGCGGCTGTGAACACCGGCGTCCTCCCAGTGGCTCCACTGCTCGCCTTCATGAAAGTGATTGGCCGGAAGCGGCGGCACTTGCTGGAGGTGATTGCGACGCTGTTGGTGATGCGGAGCCTCAAAGTCTCGCTGCTTCTGCTGTTGCTGCAGCTGCGCAAAGGCGAGCGACGAGCGTAGGTCGGCCTGCTCCTGGCGCGCCTTGAGCCGCTTGTGCTTGCCGACGACCTTGCGCAGCTTGGCCCGGAGCTGGTCGTTGTCGCGCCGTAACTCGCGCATCTGGCCGGCCAGCATCTCCACCATGCTCGTCAGCAGGCCCAGCTTGTGCAGCACCTCTTCGTGGTCATGCCCACAATCTCTGTTCTTCTCCACGTTGCGGCTGCGCTCCTGGCGTTCGCGCCTGCTCGGGCCCGCAGCAAAGTTGTGCTGCTGTTGTTGCTGGTGGTATTCGTTGTCGTCCCCGCTGGAGACCTGCTCGAGCTCGTCTTGGCTCATGCGCGCCTGCCCGTCCTGCGTGGGTATGGCCTGTGGCGCCACCGTGGCGGCGGCCGCAGCGACGGCGACGGCCGAGGGCAATGGCCACTGCCGAAGCGGAGGCGGAGACGCCGACGTCGCCGGCGGTACAGGGGCGATTGCCCCGAGCGGCGATGCACGCTTGGCGCCGCCCGCAGGGGACGTGCCGCTAACGGCTGGTGCCACGGCCGCTGCCGCTGGGCCCTGATCGTTGTTGGTGTGCTCCGCAGTGGCGGCGTCGCCGGACCGATCCTTACGTGGACGGCCGCGTTTGCGAAGTGGGACGTCCGAGCATAGGTGGGCGCGCCCGGTCTTTTGGCATCGCCTGCAAGGTCGTGCTCTGTGACCGTCACATATGAAATCAATTGAGTTGGGGCTCAATTCTCAAATCTCAGATGCGTTTTGTCATAAGGAGAAGATGATGGTTCGAATGCATGACGTCGATGAGGGAGGGCACTACATACGCTTCACACGCGGTGTGGGAGACACGACAATAATTGCACGCCAGCCCAATGACTTGCCCTGGGGTGGCCGAGTCCGCTGGCTGTGCGGATCGAGATGGCTTTGGTCGCTCGCCCGCCTCCATGCCTCACGCCGTGTGTGTATAGGAACCGAACGAGACGAGTCGTTCTTCTTCCTGTTCTGCGCATAACTCGGCGACTTATGAACAAACCTCCGGGCAGGTGCTTTTTTGGGGTATTTTGGTTATTTTTATTTATCTTTTATTTTAGTTGTGTGATGATTTTATGTGCATGAATGGAGAGATCTCAGAAACTTTCAAAGAGCTGGATGAACTTGTCCTCGAGCGCGGCCGGGTTGCCGACCAGCGTACGGTGTATGCCCGGAGCGAAGCGCTCGGCCATCGCCAGCACGACGAGGAAATCCATCTCCTGCTCCAGCTCGAGCTCCGCGCGCAGGACCTGCACCGTGCCCATGTCCACGACCACCGCCCGCTCCCTGCAGTGACATCACGAACATGAGGCCGCGACGAGCTCGAGCACGACGCTCAAGTGGGCGCGCGTACAGCTGGACGTCGGCGAATTTGAGAAGGAGCGCGGCTCGTCGGGCGAGGAGGCGCATGGACTGGTCGATGTAGCCCTCGCGCGTGGCGAGGGTGGGCAGTCGCCACATCTCCTCGAGGCACTCGGCCACCCATACGGACCACTCATCGCCAAACTCGCGCAGCAGGCCGTCGGCGCCCCACGGCGGCGGTGGCGGTCGCTGCGGCTGCTGCGGCGGCTGTATCTGCAGTTGCAGCTGCAACTGGGCGGCCTTGGACGCGTCGACAGCGGCCGGGCCGAGGCGGAGGACGGCAAAGTATTCGTCTCGGAGATTCATGTACTGGTGCAGCGGCACCGACTGGCGGATGGCCTGCCGGTCGAGGTCGATGATCGTGATCGGCCCGCGGCACCAGATCATGGCCTCGTCCCTCAGCTCTTGCTGCTCACCGCCATTGTCGCGCACGCCCACATCGATGAGAAAAGCTCTTCTCTTTTGCGGTCCAACGAGAGAGGAGAGGCGGGCCGTACTGGGGGCAGGCCCTGGAGCACGAGGTCGGGCACGAACGTGGCGCGCGGCCGCGCGTGCGAGGACAGCGGCAGCTCGTTCCGGTGGAGGAACAGCGCCAGCGAGTCCACCCACTGCAACACACAGTGTCGTGTTCAAGAGGAGTCAGACGAAGAAGAGACAGACAAGCGAGAAGCACAAGAAAGAACGAAACGCACGGCGTTAACCAAGTGGAGGTCCGTCCCCATCACCACGGTGTGGTTTTGGGTGACCAGGTGTGCCGTGACGGCTCTTCACACGACAGTACGCGCAAGTTGTGGTCAACTTGATGCCAAGCCAATCGCTGGTGGCGAAGAAGAGGAAGGAGGCGATGAGCACCGGTAAAGGAAGGACGGGGTGTAGGCGGCAAAGGGCGAGTGGGGCATATCCCGGCACAGGAGTGTGCGCGTCAGGTCCACGGGCTCGGTGTCGACTCGGAACAGGCCGCCCGTGGTCGCCACAAACTGCGGCAGCAGCTTGGAGAACACGCCCAGCACCTGGCTTGGCTCGCTTCCCTGTCATGCGGCGTGGCGGAGCAAGGCTTAGCGCCCAAAGAACGAAAGCGATGAAAAGAACGAAGGAGGAGGGGAGAACCCACCCGCATCATGAAGATGCGAAGCGAGGCGACGAGAGAGAAGAGGCGGTCCTGGATGATGTGGTGCACCAGCAGGTACCGCGTGAGGTGTGATAACTGGTCATGGCATGTGTGCATGGAGAAAGGCGGGTCAGCGCAAGTCCGGCTCGACTCAGGTTCGAAGGGGAGAGGGCACGCGCGCGTACGGGAGCGAGGAGGCAGAAGGAGTATTTGGAGACCGAGCCCCGCATCTGCCCAGTGAATATCACCGCCGTCATGATGTAGCCTGTTGTTGCTCGCCCAGCCCAACCCAGTCACAACCGCCAACAGAAAGAGGCCGCGTGCGTATGAGCTCATGTGGACGCGGCCACAACAAGTCCCCCATTGGCTGGGGCTGGGCGCAGCGCCGCGCACCCATCTCTGCAAAGACGTGGAACTTGGCCTCTGTGTTGTCGTTGAGTTGCTCCTCCTCTTCACCCAACTCGCCGCTCTGAAGGTTAACGCCGACAAGACCGCATTTGTGAGGAAGCAGCCGACGCCACGACGAGGGAAGCGGCAAGCGAAGAGGCTGCAGGCGCCCGTACGAGGGAGTGGCGGGCGAACGTGAGCTGGTCCTCTTCCGATACCGTGAACGACGGGTTGTGCCAGACCTGCTCCAGCCGCGGGCCAAAAATGTTGTCCTGCAATAAGAGGAAGATGAAGGGGTGAGGAAGAGTCGGCAGTTGGCTCAGCAGCTCAACAGGAAAGAAGTGGAGAGAGCAAGAGAGCAAGAGAGCAAACCCAAAGGGCCAACTGAATGCAACTGAACCAGGTCTTGGGGTCGTCGAGCTTGGTCACCACCGTCTTGAAGGCGCGCGGCATCATGAAGCTCTTTTTGCGTGGCGCATTCTCACTGGCCTTGCTGCTGCTGTCTCCTTCTGCAAGTGGATGAGAATCGATTTATTTACATCTTAAACGAAATAAATGGAAAAAGGATTAAAAAATCCACGTACGAGGTGTCGGTGCAGACCAGAGAGACGACCAGAGGAGGTTCCACACAGTGTCAGGCGACGATGCCGCTGACGCGGCGGGCGTCCGCGTCTGTGCGGGGACGTTCATCTTGCCCCACTCGCCAGCGGTGTCTTATTATCTTCGCTTTTTTCCTTCCGCCAGTATGACTTCGTGACCTCCACGTGCAGCTTTTGTGCACCTCCAGCTCTGGAAGAGGACCGACTTGCTACATCACGACCGGGACGT
Source organism: Acanthamoeba lenticulata (assembly GCA_002179805.1). Classification (NCBI taxonomy): domain Eukaryota; phylum Discosea; order Longamoebia; family Acanthamoebidae; genus Acanthamoeba; species Acanthamoeba lenticulata. The sequence continues at coordinate 21,288 of NAVB01000242.1, read as the reverse complement.
TGGGCCGAGTGAGGGCTGGAAAGCCAGCAAAGTTTCTTTGTACATGCAACGTTACAACCGTGGTGTATCACCATGGCGGGGACAGCAAGTACGCTTCGTACTCGGGATTGCGCGTATTCGACGGCGCGTTCGTGCTGTCGCCGTCCTGATGATTCAAGGCCAATGGTGGCGCAAAGGAAGAAGGCAATGGAGGTGGAAGAGGAGGAACAAGAAGGGAAGATGACGGGACGGTGTAGGCGGCTGCCATGGCTGGTGGCGACGACGGAACCGCAGCGCTGCTGTCGGCTGGCGGGAGCACCTTGGCCAGCGGCACCCAGTGGTCGAACTGGGTCTCGCCTGGCTCCAGCCATCCGTCGCCCCAGTCGAGGACGCACATGATCGAGTACCGCGTCTTCATCACGCCACACACGTACCAACCCACACTCACCCAGTCAGCAACACACCACTACCATCATCATCATCTTCACGCCGGGGCTGACGCACGTTGCCGTGAACGTCCTGCATGGAGGAGAGCCCGATGTCAACCGTGGCGATGGAGAATGCAAAGAAGACGAGGTGAGGCACTGGCATAAGCAAGGCGAATCCACCAGTCTGGGGGTGATTGGCGCACGTACGCAGTAAAACTGTACGTTTTCGTTGACCCGCAGCATTGTGCCGTCCTTGCGCCGGATGAGCACTCGGACCCGGTAGACATCGCTCGCCGTCATCGGCGGTCTGAGCCTCACGCGCATCAGCACAAGGCTTCGTTTCAATTCATGGAGACACGCACCGATTGATCATGATGGGCGCCAGCGCGCGATACTGCTCCTCCTGGACGGCATAGATCTTGGCGTAGGACGCGCCGATGAGCTCGCTCTGCAGCTCAAAACGCTTGACCTCCTGAGCTTATGACGCAAAAAAGGCAGACGGGAAAGGCAGCGTACGCTCGAGTACTGGGTGAGTTGCATGAAAGCCTGATTTACGAAGCAGAAGATCGGTGGCCCTTCGTCGTGGATTGACGGGGTCAGGAACGAACACACCGGCAGGCTGTTATATTTTTGGGTTATTTTCCGTTTTTTGTGTTTTGTTTTTGTTTTGGTATATGATATAATTTGTTTGATTGTTTGTTTGTTTTTGTTTTGGTGATTTTTTGTTTGATTGTTTAGTGTTTTGTTTTTGGTTTTTGTTGATTGTGTTTTTGTTTGTTTGTGTTGTTGTGGTACTTGAAGTCGGTAACGGGGAATGGGCGGGTGATGTCGTAGGCCTGGAGAAAGGGCATGAGGTGCCGGGCTTGGACGGCGGGCAGCGACCGTCCGCCGTGGAGGATCGAGATTTCGTAAGAGAAGCCGTTGTGGACCGACGACGACGACGAGGGCAGACCGTAATTGTGGCGATCGTAATTGTAATGGCCGCTGTCGGGCTGGTAGTGTTGCTCCATCATTGCCGCCTGCGCCACGGCCGAGCCAGAAACAGGGGCCGACCCAATCGAGTCGAGCGACGAGCGGGAGGACTGCGGCGATGACTCTGCCGAGGACGAGGCGGGCACCTGCGGCATCGTTGCTTCGCCGCCGAGCATCGTCGACTGAAACCAGAGGGGATAGTTCAGTTGCTGCCGCTGCTGCTGATGTTGCTGCGGTTGCGGCCCATAGCTGTGCGCGTAGGAATTCCAGGCATCCCAGCTGTTGCTGCTGTCGGCCTGGCCTGGCGTCGGGCGACTCGGTTGCGGCTGTTGGTGTGGTGGATAGGTGGGCCGCAGGTCTCCGGCGTGCTGCGCACGTTGGTCCTCGCGCGCGAGCAGGAAAGCGACTTGGCCCTTGGTCTCCTTGTGCTCGGCCTTGATCCGCTTGACCTTGCCCCGCAGCCGCGCGTTGGCGTGCTTGACCTGCTGCACCTCGGCGGTCAGCATCTCCACGAGCTGCGTCAATAGGGACAACTTCTGCGAGGACGAGTGCGCCTGCGGCTCGGACTCGACTTCGGCTGTGCCAGAGGCCTTTGGCCGCTTAGAAGCCTTGCGCGGCTGTGGCCGGCCGTCCTCCTCGGCGGACCGAGGCGAAGATGACAGCGACCTGGGCCCAGGGGATGGATCCTGGGGACTCTCAGCAACGGCACTGGTCTGTTGCTGCTCCCGGTGCTCATGATGTTGTTTCTTCTTCAGTGGTGGCTCTGAGGCAGAGGACGACGGCTGGTCTGTTGGCGGCGCGTAGTCGCCTGCGTCCTGGTCAGGCGCCCCTATGGTGTTCTTTGGAGGTCGACCTCGCTTGCGGGACGGCACGTCGCTGCACAAGTGGCCCCGCCCCACCCGCACGCATCGCGTGCAAGGTCGTTCCCTGTCCACGCGCGCGAGTGTGAGCGCATCGTGGGAGGGAGACGAGAAGGGGCAAGAAGAAGATGTACGAGTCGCAAGCGGTGTGGGCCGCGCGGCAGAAGTTGCAGGCCCGGACGTGCCCCAACTGGCCGCCCAGGTGGTGGATGATCTGAAGGCCAGGCAGGTCGTTGAAGCTGCTCATCTCCCCTCGCCCGCGCGGTTGTGGTGTGGCTGCCAGCTGGCCCAAGGGGGCGGGCCGGAGTGGGAGCTGGAAGCTGGCGAGGCTCGGACCAGGAGGCCCCGTCATGGGGCTGCCCAGCGCCGAGGACAGATTTTTGATCCCCATCTTCTCGCCCCTCTGCTTTCCGCCCATACCCTCGTGCTGCATCGAATTAGATTCAATCGATTGAACAATGTGCAAGCACTCACGAAGTCTAGAACTGGCCACTCTTGCGAGAGAAGCGCTCGCCCTTCGACGACGTGTTGCCTCGCCTTCCCTCTCGTGTCCTCTTCTTTCTTGGACAAGAACCAACCGGGTCGTGGCGTCGCCTCGTGAACCGCCGTTTAGGGAAATCATGTCGCGCGATCGTTTCCAAGCCCCGTCTTTGTCTCCTGATCAAAACGGTCAAGGACCATGTGCTTGTCACTCATATCATACACATATACTAGAAGGCGACGCCGACAAAGGCTCGCGCGTGGAGTGACGACTGCCTGAGAAAGGCGACCTCGCGCACAAGCACGGCCGCCAAGTCGTAGTCGCCATCGTCCAGCGCGCTGGCCAGGTGCCGGTCGAGCATGCTCGCCGAGAACTCGAGCGCCAGCAGGGCCGGGCGGTCGAGGGACAGAAACTTGTTTGGCGTGCGCCATAACGGCTGCAACCAGGGCAGCTCGAGGCTGGCGTGGAGCGCTTCCCTGTGCGCTTTCTCCATTTGCTCCACGACCGCGGCCCAGACGTCGCCTCCGTGCGGGCTGCTGGCGGCCTTGGCGCGCAGGGCGGCCGGTGCGGCCTCCAACGCACGTAGCACGGCGTCGGTCGAGTCGCTGAGGTCGTGTTGCAGCATCAACGTTCGCATCATTCCTCCTCCTTCCTCCTCGTCGTCCAGCGGTGCCACTGGCTTGAACTGTGGTCGAATGCTCTCGATCATCTGCACCAAGCCCATTAGAGGCGTGGTGGTGGTTTTGTTTCGGCCGAAGGTGTACGCACGTCGTTGTACTCGGCGGCCGAGACGAGTGACTCGGGCACGATGTGGGCGAGGATGTCAGGAAGCGGGTCCCGGCCCATAAGTCTCTGCAGTCGCTCTACCGACACGACGCTGCTCTCTTTCACAGAGCTGGCGCGAGACATGAAGACGACGTTGTACACGAATCTCCATCAGACAAGCGCAACAGGGATCGGTGTGTGCGTGCACGTACGAGAAGCCGGTCGGTAGCGAGAAGACGAAGCCGAGCTTGCGCGGGAGGGAGGCGTTCTGCTGGAGCTCCCATTCGACGCCGCTAATGGTCCCCTCCACAGTGCCCTTCACGCACATGGCCAGTCCTCGCGGGCCAGGGTGCCCGCCTTTAGAGGGGCACGGCTGGCGTTAGGGTACATGGGCTGCCTGCAGGGCTGTATGAAGTTGCCACGGTACGTACCGAGGATGACGGAGGAGGGCGGCGGGAGGCGAGAGGCCAGGTCGGCGCGGATGGCGCGATGGTGGGCGGCATCCGACGGCACCGGCAGCTCGTGCAGCAGAAACGGGGTCGCTCGCACCAGCCCACCCACGCCAGCCCCCGAAGCCCCTGCTCGTACCTCTGGCACAGGTTCCGGTGTGCTTGAGGACGATGAAGAGGACGATATTAAAGGCATGCTGAGGCCGCCAGCGTGATGGTAGACGACCGGAAAGTCGTAGACCGCCTCCACCCAGCGGTTGAGCGGAGCACCAACATAGACCGGCGGGCACGTCAGCGGGGTGCTCACAGCGTAGGCCGCGGGGTCACTGGCAGCGCTTGGGAGCGAGCCCCACGGTCCCCACGATGGTCCCCATCGATAGAGGGGGAAGTGTAGTGGGCTGTCAATCAAGTACCGTGACGCCCTCGTGTTCATGATGAACTTTTTATGAGTATTTTATTTTCATTTATTTTTCTTTTGTGTATTTGTCGACATGACATTACCGTTACAGCTGCTGACGTGGCGCACGTCAAGGATTGGTCCCTGTGGCGGGGTCCACGTTGCTCGACGGGCCACCACTCGGGTTGTTGGTCGTTGTGGCCTCTACCATCGCGTCGCCGGCGGCCTCGACCTCGGCCTCGTCTCGCTGGTGGCCTCGTCCGGCGCCTGCCGACGTCGCGGTCGTCTCTTCCGTTGGCGTCGTTTCAGTCGAGCCCGTGGCCGACGACACAGCAGACGACGACGCGGTGGAGGTGGCGGTCGAGGGCGCCTCCTCGTCAGCGTCGGCGGCCATGGCGGCCTGCAGGTCGTCCCAGTCGGCGATCCGCTTCACCATGTCCTCCTTCCGCCGTTTCTGTACAAGTACCCAACCAGGACGATGATCATCAATACCAATACACACCATCATCACCACCGCGACGAGAAGAGGCGGGAAGAGATGACGAACCTGGGTAGGAAGGCCGCGCATCTTGCTCTGGAGGATAAGCGCATCCGAGGACAACTGCCACAGCGCCTCGCGGCCGTACACGGGACGGTCCGGAAGTCCGCTGCTGGTCGTTGTCATCACACCCGACGACGCCCCGCCTCCGTCCTCGCCCGACGCGACCTTGTTGGTGCTCTTCCGCTTCCGCCGCTTGCCCGCCGGCACGCCGAACGCGCCGCCGCTCGTCCGCCGCCGGCCGCGGCCCCGCCCTCGACCACGCCCGCGGCCCCGAGTCGATGGCGGCCGCAGACTTGACTCCTCCAACGACGCGTTCTCGTCATCGTCTTCCTCTCCGTCGTTGTCGTCCTGGTCCTTGTCGTTGTCATCATTTCCATTCTTTTCATTCTCGCCGTCGTTGTCATCGTCTCCGTCCTCAGCGCCACTGCTGCCGCCGACAACAGCCGCGGCTGTGGAGGCGGCGGCTGACGGCTGGTCCTCCTCAGCGCCGCTGTGGCCAGCCAGCTCGTCGTCGAGCAGGTCGAGACTGTCGATCGACGACGTGACCTCCATCGCCCCGCCGCTGGCGCCAGCTGCCGCGGCGTCAGAGGGCGTCGAGGAGGTGACGAGGGCGGCCTGGAGGACGCGCTTCTGGATGATCTCCTCCTCGCGCCGCAGGCGGTCGGCCTCGCGCCGCTTCATGCGCTCCTCGGCCCGCCGCTGCCGCTCCTCCTCACGCTTGCGCCGCAGCTCCTTGTCGTCCTTCAGCTCCACTGCCCCCGGTCCACCGTCCCGCTTCTTCTTCTGCTTCTTTACGGTGGCGGCCTCTGTACCGTCGCCGGTCGCGCCTGTCTCCGTCGGCGTCACCGACGTTGTCGTCAGCGTCTTTCTCTTCTTGCGCTGCTTGCTGATGGGCACCGCGCGGTCCTCGCTGTTGTTGTTGTCCTCTTCCTCGTCGTCCTTCTCCTCCTCGGAGAGCGAGTCGTGGGCAAAGAGGGCGCTGCTGCCCCGCTTCTTGCCGCGGCCGTGGCCCTTCTCCTGGGCCTCGCGCATGAGGTTCTCCAGCGCGGCCTCGATGTCGTCCTCGTCCTCATCCTCGTCTCTGCTCTTCTTGCCCGGCTTCTGCTTTTTCTTGCGGCCCCTCTTGCCGGTCTTCACGTCCTCTTTATCCTCGTCTTCCTCTCCATCGCTCTTGTGTTGCTTCTTCGCCTTCTTCTGCCACTTGCGTCGCCGCCCCTCATCGTCATCTTCGCCGCCACCGATCGTCTTGCGCCGCTTGGCGCCCTCCTTCTTTCGTTTCTTCTTCGCGTCTTCCTCATCTTCATCCTCGTCCTTGTTCTTAACGGCCTTCCTCGCCCGCTTGCCGCTTGGTGGTCGTCGGTCCTTCCCCGCGGCCTCGTCATCGTCGTCGCTCGCATCATCATCGCTCGAGCGCCGCCGCTTGTGGCGCTTGCCCTTGGCCTCCTTCGCCTCGTCCTCGCTCGTTTTCTCCTTGTCTTCGTCCTCGGAGCGCTGTCGCTTGTGCTTTCGCAGGTGGGACACCGCGACCCTCTTCGACGGCGACTTCTTCTTCTCCTCCCCTTCCTTCTCCTCGTCGTCGCTGTCGGCCGCCGTTTGGTCGGCCTTGTTGACGTTGTTCTTCTTCTGGGCCTCGTCAGCTCCGCCATCGCCAGTGTCGCTACGACCTTCGATCCGGGCCTTGACCGACGGAAGGCCGCGCACCCACTCGATCCCCTTGCGGAGGCGCTGCCGCAGCTTCGCCGGCGGTCCCGCGTTCTGTGTTGTGTCGGCCGCGACGTGAGCGAAACTTATAATCACGATGAACGACAGGCGTACATCGATGCCGCGCTTGTGGAGGGCGGCGACGAGCTGGTCCTTGGGCAGCTCCTCGCACTCGTCGGGCGTGATGGCGAGCGGGTCCTCCTCGCCCCGCTCCACGGCCAGCACGTACTCGAGTCGTCGGACCATCAGCCCGCGCGGCCCATTGCTCTGCGCCACACACGCACGCATGTGAGCCAACAGCGATCGAGCCGAGGTCGAGGCCTGGCGTACCGGATAGCCGCGCTTCTTGAGTTCGAGGACGATCTCGTCGCGGGTGAGCTCCTCGGCCGAGCTCCACGGGCGAGTGGCCGGTCGCAGGCTGCGAAGCCGCCGCTTCTCGTTGAGCTCCTGCTTCCGCCGCGCGTCGCTGAGCCTCGGCCGACCAGGCTTGCGGCCTCGCCTGCGCCGCCCGCCTCGCGTGGCGGCCGAGTCGTCTCGGCCGGCGCCGCCCTCACCGCCATCTTCCTCGCTGTCTTCGTCCTCTTCTTCCTCATCGTTCTCCTCGCCGTCCTCTTGCTTCATGTCGTCGTGAACGCTGGCCCCTCGCTCGTCATTATCACCACCAATATCATCGCCTTCATGTCGCGGCTCCTTGTCATTGTCGCCCACTGGCTTCTCTCGCTTAACCTCTTGCTCGTCATGGCTCTTGATGAGCTGATCTGGGCGCTCACCGGCCGACGCTTCCTGGGCATGGGCCGCCTCGCTCAGCTCTGGTCTGATGGTGGCGACGACTTCCTTTTCCTCCTCCTCGTCCTTGGCCGCAGACTCGACCTGCTGGCCCTTGTCTTGGCCGCGCTCAGCGAGGACGGCCTTGAGGCGCAGCAAAATCTCTGCCTTCTTTCCCCAGCACTGTGACGTATCACGCGTATATGGTCACACGTCAGCATCGAACAATCAACGTTTTAAAGAGACGATGACGCACCGGAAGACCGAGACGCTGTAGGCGGACCACAATCTCGTCTCTCTTAAGCCGATCCAAGTCTTCGACTTCGGCCTCGGACTCACCTTCCGCATCAGTATCGGCTTCCGCTTCGGCCGCGACATTGGCTTCCTCTTCCGCGGCCTGCTCCTTCTCGTCCTCGCTCACGGCCTGGCCTTCTGCGGCAGGCTCCTTGGCCTCGGCCTCCTCCTTTTCCACCTCCTCCATCCCTTCCACTGTCTTGACCTCCTTCGTCACATCTTCAGCAGTGATCTCGATCATGGGATGGTCAAGCTTCTCGTCCTCATTCCCTTCTTCTTTCCCCTTCTCTTTCTCTTCCTCGTCCATCCTGTCCTGGCCGGTTGTGGCCGATTCGGGATGGGCCTCGGGCTCGCCGCTTGCCGCTGGCTCCTCGATCTGCAGGGCCTCCGGCACGGCTTCGGCTTCGGCTGCGGCAGCGCCGCTAGGCTCAGGCTTGGTGGCGTCGTCCAAGTGCGGCTCCTCGATCTGGACCTCTGGAGCCACAACGTCCTCGACGGCCTCGACGGCTTCGGCGCCGGTAGACTCATCTTTCGTGGTGTCGTCCTGGACAGCTTCGAGGGGCTCGGAACTCGGCTCAGGCAGCGCTTCCGCTGCGGCCGCGTCACCGTCAATGTTCAGTGCGTGCTGCTGCGCTTCCACGGCTGGAGAAGCAGCAGCAGGCGTCTCCATAACCTGCTCCTGCTCCTGTTGCTCGGGTTGGGGCTGCTGCTCGTGCTGTTGCTCCTGCTCGGACGGGAGATGGGCCAACACGGCTGATGCATCCTCCGGGGCGAGCGGAGCCTCAAGCAAGGCCGAGAGTGCTTGGACCTGGTCCTCATCAGTGTTGGGGACAGCAAGCTCAGCTTCCTCGGCCGCGACAGCCGCGGCCATCGTGTCCAGCACGGCGCTCATGTCGTCGGCCAAAAAGTCGGCCGCGTCGCCCGGAGCCGCGTCGAGCTGAAAGGCCAGCGCCGCGGGGATGATGGAGATGTGCGGCAGGTCGACCACCCACTCGCCGCCGCCAGCAGCAGCCGCCGTGGCGGCATCAGCGCCCAGTTCGTCGGAAGGCTGAGACTGCTGCTGCTCGACCACCACAGCCGACACCGAAGCGTCGTCGACGACGACAGTGGCCGCGACCACGGTAGGCTCGGCGGGCGGCTGGGCGAGCGGCGAGCGAGGCGGGGGCGAAGGCGACAAGCATGGCGACGTAGAAGACAGACGCGCGGCATCAGCCACCGCGGCCGCCGTCACTTCGTTCGTCTCGGCTGGCAGCTGCCGCTCAACCTCCATTTCCATTTGCACCTCCACTTCCATCTTCACCTCCATGTTGTCCAAGGCGAGTTGTTGCTGTTGCTGCTGCTGCTGCTGTTCGTGTGGCTGTGGCGGCTGCGTATCGACGCTTGACTGGACTTCGTCAACCTGATCCGGCTGAGGCTCTTCGCTCAGCCGGGTGAAGGAGAAGGCCAACGAGTCATCGTCCGGAACAGGCGTCTGAGGCGTGGCCAGCAGCATTTTGTCCTCGGGCACAGCTGCCTGCTCAGCCTGCGGCTCCTGCTGCTCCTGCTGCTGCGGCAACTGTTGTGGCTCTTCAGCAGGCAGCGCAGCGACGGCTGCCGTAGGCTTGGGCTCTTCTTCGGGCCGGGCCACCACAGGCACCGTGGTCTCTTCTACAGCCATCGGGACGGCAGAGGGAGCGGTGGCCGTGGCATCCGGGGCCTCATCTACGGGCGGCGGTGGTGCCGCGACGACGCTGGCCACAGTTGCCGCAGCGGACTCCGTTGTGCTTCGTCGCCCTCGACGCCCGCGGGCCGGCTGCGGAGGCGGAGCCAAGTGCGGATGTGCGATCTCGGCCGCCACCAGCTGCTCCAGCAGCGCCGCCAACTGGCCTCGGGTCCCGCTCGCCTTCTGTACGGAGTAACGAGCCATGAAGTGAGCCACGTGAAGGCCTGGCCTCACGGTCACAGCAGCGTCAGCGGTGGTAGGACGTACCTTGCGGCCTCGGGCGCGGAGGCCCTTCAGGATCTCAATGCGAGTCATGTCGGCGATCACCTTGCCGTCGAGCGTCAGGCCACGGCCCTCGTTTGGCACCACCGTCGCCGTGGTGGTCGTCGTGGTCGTGGTAGCGGGGGCTGCCTCTGGCGTTTGAGGCTGCAGCTCGGCCTTGGGCTCAACCGCCGCTGGAGCCGTTGGTGCCGTGATCGAGGTGGTGGTAGTTGGCTGTGGCGCCGCCATCGTCGTTGGTGATGTGTCGTTGCCGCCGCCGCCGCCATGCGAAATCTTCACACGTGCTACTTCCTCCTGTGGTCCACCCGTGGCGGTGGCGGCGCTGGTTGTCGTCGTAGCCGCCGTCGTGGTCGAGACTGCTGCAGCGAAGGTCCCGTTGGCCTGCGACGTGCCGTTGATGCTGCTTGCGCTGTTGACGGTATTGGTCTGAAGTGCAGCTGCAGCCGCGGCCGCGGCCGCCATGATTTTGCGCTTCTGGTCGACCTTAAGCAGCAAGCCCTTCCAGTCGTGCGGGAAGCCGGACTTGAACTGGTCCAGGATCTCCGGCACAAAGCCTCGTGCGTCTAAAATATAAAATTAAATAATTTTAATAATACATTATAAATAGAATAGTAGAAGAAAAAATCAACGTACGTAGGCCGGACAGGATGAGCGGGTTCTTGGTCATGGGTCCGCTGAGCTCATAGACGTTTCCGCTGTGTGTCTGTTACAGGACGTGTGAGAACCGAGCAGCATCAAGCAGCCTGAGAAGTGTGCACGCGCGTGTGAATACCTGCACCAGGCGAGGGTTGTCCGGTGACCGCTGGTCGATGTTGGACGAGTGCCACAGTTGGCCTCGATGCACTGGTGATGATGATGACAGCCGCAAGTGTCAGCCGTGTGAAGTGAAGCACCGAAGATAGATGGTTGCTGTGTGCAGTTCGCGTACCGCCAGCGCCAGGATCGCAGCGGATGCCCTCCACGGCGAGGCACAGGGCACCTTGCAACAGCACAGGCTAGTGTGAAGATGGCCAGAATGTGAGCACAAAGCAGGGTTTTTAATTTGGCAACGCCAGATGATGACGAAAAATAATATAAATAAAAGAACAAATGGAGGTCAATTGATGGAAATGAAGAAAACATTCGCGCTAAATAAATGGGCGAAAAGAGCTGGGATGGGATCAAGGCACCTTTAGATACCATTCGCTGAGCGAGACGGCCGGCTTGAGCTCGGTCTGTGAAGAAAAAAATTCAGGATCAAGAAAGCGCATAAGTTGCCAGATGACGTTAATTTTGACACACAAGACCACACGTAAAGCAACCGGTTTGATTGGATTTGGGGTTCGAAGATCGAAATGGAAGAGAATGAAAGAAGAAGATGGAATAAAATGGGCACCCCCTTGTGCGTACCGCCGAACGACCGGGCCGAGCGGCCTGATTTCGCTTCATCAATTCAGCGCTGGTCTGCTCCGTCTTGTCCACCACTTGTGTCCAGTTCTAATGCGTGGGTCAAAACGCGCGTGATGCGATTTCGAATTTCAATCTTGTCCACAAAGATGATGTTCGACGCCGCACCCGCCTCCCGATCCAATCAATACCTAAAAAATAATAAATAAAACCAATTTTCAGCCAAGGACAACGGAACAAAGCAGATCGGCTTTGGTGGTATGGCCCTCGGACTGCCAAACCAAGATTATCAGTTTTGATGGGCAAAGCACTCATATTGAAATTATTTGCGAAACGTTAATGAAACGCGGAGCAAGAGGAAGAGAAATCAAACAGTTAACAAATGCAGCGGTTGCGACCCTCGCTGGTGGACGCTCACCGCCTTCCACTCTCCCCACTCTTGCAGGCCCGCACTAACGCTGCCGCTTCCATCGTTCGGCCTTGGCATCGTGGCGAGCGCTTCTTTTCCTCATCTACGAGCGCAGTCGCGTCCTCGGCAGACTCCGGCACGCCCTCCTTGCAGGAGCGCGTGGTGTCGCTGTGCAAGCGGCGCGGGTTCGTCTTCCCTAACTCGGAAATCTATGGCGGGCTTACCGGCTCGTTCGACTTTGGTCCTCTCGGTGCTGCTCCTTTGTCCTCTTCGTCACTGGCAAGTTCAACTTGCTGCTACAGGACTCATCATTCCAACTCGTGCCTTGTCGTGCCCGGCAGGCGCACAGCTGAAGAAGAACATTCGCGACCTTTGGTGGAAGGACTTTGTGCAGCACCGCAAGGACTGCGTGGGCATCGACACGCCCATCATCATCAACACGGAAGGTGGCCACCTCACTCTCCCGTGCTGCGACTCCATGCTCGGTCTCTGACTCGTGTGGCCCACAGTGTGGAAGGCAGCCGGCCACATTGAGAACTTCCACGACCTGTTGGTCGAGTGCAAGGTCTGCCACCAGCGATTCCGGTTCACTACTGCACCTTCTGCCTCTTCTTCTCCTTCTTCTTCCTGTGCTGATCCAACGCGCGGCCAACATCAACAACAGGGCCGATAAGCTGGCCGAGGAGCACGGGGTCGAGGGCGCTGGGGCGCTTTCGGCCGCGCAGTTGGAGCGTACCATTCAGGAGCGCGACCTCAAGCCCGCGCAGTGCGGCCAAAAGGGAAAGCCCTGCACCTGGACCGGTGCGGTGATGCCGCGTCGAATGGCGCCTCCAAGCCCACATGACAGCAGCTGACGCCCAACACCAACGACCGTCCTTTTATTGAAACAGACGTGCGGGCGTTCAACCTGATGTTCAAGACGAGCGTGGGCGCCACCGCGACGGCGGGCAACGAGGTCTACCTCCGCCCAGAGACGGCCCAGGGCATCTTTATCAACTTCCAGCAGGTCTACAATTCCATGCGCCGGCGTCTGCCCTTTGGTCCGGCCCTCCCTCCTGCTCCGCCAACGGCTGTTGAGGCCCAGAAGGCTTCGCTGACCGCACACGGCCGAGCTCGGCGGCCCGGTTGTACGGCTAGGCATCGGCCAGTGCGGCAAGTCGTTCCGGAATGAGGTCTCGCCGGGCAACTTCCTCTTCCGCCAGCGCGAGTTCGAGCAAATGGAGCTCGAGTACTTTTGCGAGCCGGCCGAGGCCGACCACTGGTGCGTCAGCACGCACACGCGCCCGTTCTGAGAAGCGCTTCCTCAGGTCCGGGCTGATGACTCTGTCCGTCACTTCAGGTTCGGCTTCTGGGTGGACTATTGCCACGCCTGGCTGCTCAAGTACGGCATCAAGCCCGACAACCTGCACCTGCGCCAGCACGACCCCAAGGAATTGGCTCACTACGCGCGGGCGACGACCGACATCGAGTATCGGTTCCCGTTCGGCTGGGGCGAGATCTGGGGCATCGCCAACCGCGGCGACTTTGACCTCCAGCAGCACATGAAACAGTCGCAGAAGGACCTGCGGCACAAAGACATCGTGACGGGCAAGACGACCACGCCCTACGTGATCGAGCCCGCGGCGGGGCTCGACCGGCTGTTCCTGGCGTTCCTCACCGACGCCTACGCCGAGGAGACCAACGTGCCCTCGGCCAAGGACAAGGCCAAGCCCGTACGGGACCTGCCCCTGGCCAAGTTTGATTTTTGTGTGTTTTTATTTTTGTCTATTTGTTTACGAATTCATTTATATGTTAATTTTCTTTTTTGATGAGCAGGGTGATGCTGAGGGCGACACGCGCGTGGTGTTGCGCCTGCACGAGGAGCTGGCGCCGTACAAGTTTGCCGTCCTCCCGCTGATGAAGAAGGAGCAACTGGCGGCGGTGGCCAAGGACGTGTACGAGGCCCTCGTAAGCAAGGCGGCCACCGACTACGACGACACGGCGACGATCGGCAAGCGCTACCGCCGGCAGGACGAAATCGGCACGCCCTTCTGCGTCACCATCGACTACGACACCCTCCAGGACCAGGCACGCCCACCCACCTACCTATTATTTTTATTTTATTTAATAATAATTAATTCATTGTCCTGATTTTAATTTTATTTTACAAGACGGTGACGCTGCGGTGGCGCGATTCGATGAAGCAACGCCGAGTGGCCATCGCGCAGCTGCTCGAGCGGTGCCATGATCTGGCCTGGCTGCGGGCGCAGGAGGAGGCGGCGTGAGCGGAAGCGTGAGGTGCCCTCTGCGGCCGTGCGATCGCACTCTCTTCCCCCCTCCCCGGAAAGAAAATAAAATTCGACGGATCCCGTGATCAACCAATCATAATGCCGCACGTGCCCTGGTGACGAATAAAACATAAACATAAACTAATTGCCCTTTCCTTTTGTAGAATTTATTTACAACGCCGGGGTGGGGCGAGACGCGTAGGGCGGGACGCTCTGCCGCTGCCCTTCGTCCTCCTCTTCTCCCGCGTTTTGTCGGGAGCCGTCGAAGCTGCGTCGAAGTCTCTTCCTTTCCGGTTCCTCCTCTTCCTCCTCGTCAATGTCGGGCGAGCTGCTGTCTTGCTCTACGTCGGCGCTTGTCTTCTCCCGCTTCCTCCTCAGCTTCTGCTGCGGAGGCGTCGAACTGGCTTCAACGAAAGGGGGACTCGGCGCTGGCGATGAAGGAGAAGTTGTCGTGGAAGAGTCCTCGAGGAGCAAGAAGCATGGAGCCGTCAAGGGGCGGCCCACGTCTTGACGCACGTCGGGGATACTCTTCCACTCTTGCAAGCCATCTTGCATCATCTCCAAGAGCTCCAGGAACTCGTCCATCATGCTGCATGCCCAAAGATGACGAAGGTGAGCAGCTCGACCTTTCATCCATCTTTCAAGTGGACGGTGCGTACCAGTGTCGTAGCTCGTCTGAGGTGAGGTGCGAGTAGGACACGAGCGTGGAGGTGGTGGTTGAGGTGATCGGGCGCTCTGCAAGCGGAGGCGTGTGGGTCGGTTGGAGTGCTCGATGGTGGCGCTCGAGGGTCATCATGTTGTTGTGTGGTTTTGTCTCGCAGTGTGGCGACTTGCCTGTTTGTGTGGCAGTTTTACAATCGTCTTGCAGGGTAAGGAGGAAACTCAGAAACACACACCACCTGCGGCCGCGATCACTGGAGCCTCCATCTTCCTGGGCTCCCGGAGGTCTGCACGTACCTCTACGTCCGCACGCCACATCTCCAGCTCTTTTCCTGGGCACCACCAGGCGATCAATCGTTGAGGAGAAATTTAGAGAATGTTCACGTTTTCACATGAGGTCATTTTTTAGATTCCAGATTTCGGCGGGAGTGCTTCCAGGTGTTTGCTGGTTTGTGAGGCTGGGCAGCGGTTTTCACCTTTCTCGAGCAAAATCAACCTCTGGCTGGGAGTGGGCTGATCAACAGGCGCGATGTCTGATCGCCGTGCGGGCCAAGCTCAAAGACATGTGAATGATGGATGTATTTGAACACTACGCACGCCCCCTTTGCCCAACGCTTGTGCTCGTCCAGCGTGAGGGCGATGACGACCAAAATCCCGAAACCAAACAACGTGGCCTGTGCTCGTGCGCAGCCAAGCCATGCCCGCGGAGACACAACTTTTTCTGGAGAATTGGTAACTGTTTGGTCTTGTCTCTGTGCTCTGGTCGAGGCCCAGCCCGAATTGCTTCGTCTCCGAGCGGTGATTGGGGAGAGTAGAGAAGAAGGTACTTGAGGCCTGCCAGCAGGGGCAGCGGTTTTCACCTTTCTCGAGCAAAATCAACTTCTGGCTGGGAGTGGGCTGATCAACATGCTCGCATAAACTGCCTCTGAGAGCCCATTCACTGTAGGCGCACAAAGGCGTGGCGCAGCAAGTACACATAAGGTGAACGAAGCATCACATAAGGTAAGTCCTTTTCCTCGAACTTTTTTTAAATTGTTTTGGTAATCAATGTTGCCCAGTGTTCAAGGAGCGGGTCGTTCAGGTGAACAGCGCAGCAGGCCAGCTGACGGGCCCTCGGCCCCCAAGCTCAGCACTCGTGCTCGTCCTCTGTGACGGCGATGATCGCCATAATCCCGAAACCCAGCAGCACGCCAAAGAACTGGATTCCCACGTCGAGCAAGCCCAACCAGCCCTTACGCGGCTGTTCATGGCGAGTTAGGCGTCATTCCTCAACAACAGCAAAAGCAAAGGTCTTGACGAGGGATCGTACATGAGCGTTGAGCTCGGGCAACAGGTCGGCCAGTGCAATATAACTGTCATCACGCCCCAAAGGTTAGTTATGGCCTTGAAACGCTGGTGATAGGTGAATGTACAAGAAGCCGCCGGCCGTGAAGCCCAGAATCCACTTGTTGGCGCTGGACACTTCGCTGCCCACACCCAGGCCGATGATGACACCGAGGAAGGCCGAGCAGGCGGTGACAAAGTTGAAGGTCAGCGCCCAGGCCTTGGTGAAGCCGGCCTTGATCAGCACTCCGTAGTCGCCCAGCTCCTGCGGGATCTCGTGGAAGCCCACGGCCAGGGTTGTGCTCAGGCCCATGCTCAGACTTTGGCTGTAGGCCGAACCGATGGCCAAGCCGTCCACAAAGTTGTGGAACACTAATGCGAGTCGACTGATGTCAGCTCGGCCGCCAACGGGAAAGCGCTTTGCTGCGTGGACATACCATCTGAGATGAGGTTGAGCCAGCCGTAAGTCTTGACCGTCTTCATGAGCTGCACCTGGTTGGACCCGAAGCGACGGATGCGCCCACGCAAACCGGCGGCGTTGTGGCGGAACTCCTCATCGGTGGGCTCGACGCTGTCGCCCTTGTCCTCTGGCTTGGAGGCGCCCTCTTCCATCTCCATCTCGTCGTCGCTGCTTTGGTGGCCGTGCTGCAGGCCGTGGCCATGTTGAACTGCCACAGAATAATAAATTTAAATCATCAGCGACAGCCAATAGAAAGGGAGACGAGGACACGACGTACTCTCCTTGCCGAGGATCAGCAAGAGCACTTTCTCAATAAAGAAAAAGAAGAACACACCAACGAGTACCAGAGCCAGGGGCTCGAGGTAGCTCTTGTCCTGCACGAGATGGTCTCTGTCAGGCGGATCATGGAAAGGTGGTATCATACTGCGTCTTCCACGTACGTCATGGTCCTCTTCTTCGGCCTCATGCTCGTGCTCATGGCCTCCTCCAGAGTGGCTGTGCACTTCCAGAACCTCAGGCATCAAGTGAAGCACTGACGGCAAGGAATCAGTCATTTTTTCACGACATTTTTTGGGGAGTTGAGGAGGATGGAGCAAACCTGCATCACCGATGAGAGCGCCGACAGCAAAGGAGATCATCAGCATGATGGCGAGCTCATGGATCTGGCTCATGATCTTGTGCTTCTTGTTCACCGTGAAAGGAATCAGGAAAATGCCGATAAGCGACACCAGGCTGAACAGTGAAGATGTGCTTGTTAGTCCGCTACACCACTTCATTTGCAAGTGACAAGAGGGGAGGAAGCACCAAATGATTGCAACGGAGCCAAGACCAGCCAACCAGGACTCCCAAGCCTCCGGGGGCTTGCACTCCTGTCGTCGTGTTTCCATGAGATAAGACATCGATCACTGCAGTTGACCAGAGAAAAGAGAAAGGCACCCCGTCGTCATGCTCGTGCGCGTCATTGCAGCCCTTGACCACCATCAACACCAGCTGCGGCGTCATCGTCACAAACTCTGTTTCATTCAGATAACCGTCCTGCAAAACGAGCCGTTGTTCAGGTGTGATGCGCGCGGGAAGCCAATAAAACAGAGAAGAACGTACCAGATCGGCGTCATATCGGCCGAACAAAGTCTCTGGCGTGAGGCAGTAGAGCTCAAACTCCTCCTCTGTGAGTTCGCGCTTTACCGCCATCCACGCGTCGGCGGAGGCCGCTTGCCCCTCCGCCTCCCTCCTCACCATCCTGGAGGCCAGCTTGTTGACCGGCGCAGAGGCAGAGAGCTGTAGACTTCCCGTTTTCATCGCAGTTTTGCGTTTGTTCATTGCGCTGATCCGCTGGCGCTTGTTGTGGGCGTGGTCGTGGTCTTCTTCCTCATTTGAGGCGGCTTCTTCGTGGTCATGATCGTGGTCGTGGTCATGGTCGGGCTCGGTGCCATTGCCGTGGTCGTGATCATGGTCATGGTCGTGCTCGTGTTCTGGAGGAGTTGAGAACAAAAAGATGAGGAACTCCGAACAATTAAACTTGCGCAAATAAGCCGAAAATTGTGCATAATGATCTTTGTGGCGTCATACCCATCAACGGAAACATGGTGCTGTGAAGATGCTCGAGTTCCTCTTCGCTCAGGCGGGTGTCGTTGTCCGCGTCGAACATGGCAAAGATCTCATGAAGCGCTTCCTCTTCGTAGTGATGTTCGTGGTCGTGGTCATGGTCGTGGTCGTGGTCCGGGTCGGTGCTGTTTCCGGTGTGGTTTGCCTCGTGATCCCGCAACTTCCACTCAAGACGGCCGGAGGACTCGGAGGTCCTCTGACTGTTTTCGTCACGGGCGTCCAGCGAGGCTTCCACGGCGGTCGAGCAGACCGCCACCAGAACCAAGAAGACGAAGCACAGAGCAAGCTTCATTGCGAGTAAGCGACAAGGGAAGGGCTTGGAGAGTGGGGAGAGTGTGCAGACGAAGAGTGAAAAAACTGTATTGAGCGGCAGCCGCAAGACCGACGGAGGTCCGCTTCGTCCAGTGCGATGATTGGTGCAGACCACGAGATTGTTGGTTGTAGGCGGAGCATAGTCGCTCAGTTTGTCCTTCTCAACACAAAATGGACGCAAAACTATTCCAGTTCGCCCCGAAAGTGGAGTTCTCGCACGAAGAAGCCTGCCGGCGGTGAAAAGAGTTGAAGTACACGGAGCTCTCTCCGCCCTCTTCACTCTCACCACCACCTGGCTCTCTCTCCTTTATTTACTCAGCGGTTTACTTGACGTAAAAGTCGGACTTGAGCGCTTGGTTGGCGTCCGTGTTCGTCAGCGCCTTGTTGGCCGGCGACGCTGCCGGATGCTCCGCAGACGATTTGGCGGGCGAACAGCACGGGAAGTCATAGCTCCAGGCGCACTTGCTCTTGGTGCGCGTGGTGATGCAAAAGTGTACGCCAAGACCGACGGGCTTGTCGTCGCGCCACTTGCCCGTGAACCAGCTCCCGTTGCTCCAGTAGAAGGCGCCCTTGCCTGTTCTCCGCACGTGAGCGAGAAGGTATCAACGTCATCACGAACGCGAGCGATTCTCTCGGCATTCATCGTACCGCAGCGCTTGCCTTGGCGCCACTTGCCGTGGTAGCGCTTGCCGCCGAGGTACCAGCAGACGCCCTTGCCGTGGGCTTCGCTCCCGCGCCAGTCGCCCTCATACCGCGTTCCGTCGCTAAAGAGACAAACCCCGTGCCCATGGACTGTGTGCCGTGCGTCCGTCAGCGCCGACTGCCGTCAAGGGACGAGCTCCCGCTCGCGGTTGGTCGCACCTTCGCTCTGCTTGAAGTGGCCGATGTAGGTCATGTCTCCGGCAGCATTCATGAGTGTACCCAGGCCTTCGAGCTTCCCCAGTCGCCACTCGCCTGCGAGGCTGAAGTCAACATCGATGCGCACGACAAGGGTCAGCAGGTCAAGGAAAGGCCGAACCCTCATAGCGGCCGCCTTTGGTGACGCGGAAGCCCACAACGAACTT
Organism: Acanthamoeba lenticulata; assembly: GCA_002179805.1. Taxonomy (NCBI): domain Eukaryota; phylum Discosea; order Longamoebia; family Acanthamoebidae; genus Acanthamoeba; species Acanthamoeba lenticulata. The sequence continues at coordinate 2,186 of NAVB01000242.1, read as the reverse complement.
GCGGTTGACCATGTCTGTCTTGTCCTGGTGAATGTCGACCTAAGATGGAATGGACGCGCAACAAGAGGTGAGCTTTTCATCATCAGAGGTTTTGTGGGTCAGACAGAAAGGCCGCACCATTTTACTGCGGTAGATCCACTGCCACGAGCGCCCAAACAGGGTACGCACGTTGTGCTCGCCGATCAGGTCGTGCATGCCTTCGACGTGAGCCCCTTCTGGCCTGTGTGGGGTTGGGAATGAGTCAAGAGGCCTTTCCATGATTGGTCGCAAAAAGATGGAGACATACGAGCAGTCCCGGAGGATGAACGTGCGCCAGACCCATTCGTCCTGCCCTGCCTGGTAGAGGTCGCGGCTGGTTGAGCACAGACTGAGAAAGTCACGTACGTGCAGGAAAGAGCAAAGGTGGAGCCACAGTTCGGTCGGGAGGGCGTGGAAGAGCGTTGTCGCCTTTCGGACGTCCACCCGTTCCGATGCTTTGCCCTGAAAGGAAAGGGGAGGAAGAAGAAAGAAGAAAGAAGGTCATCGTCAACAGGCTGTTCCTCCTCGTTGACATCCTAACCCTAAGACGCACTGTTTTGAAGCCGTCTATGAGTTTGCGAACTGTCCTCATGCTGTAGAGCAATTTCTATGCGTTGTGTTATGATGGTTGGGGGCGTGTTGGAAGTAAACGGCTATGTTGTTTACGGCGCGTTCTCTTCCTCCTGGTGACCGGGACAAGGGAGCTTTGTCCTGGGCGGTGTCTACGTGCTCTATGTTTTAGAGTAGTACATGAAATTCAAGTGTTCAAACTCATAAGGAGATTGCACACAGCCTCACCATCCTTCTCCTTCGTTCTTTGCTCCATGAAATCCGGCTGCATTGGTCGGGTCAAAATGAATTTTGCGAGAAATTCTGCCAAGATGGCGACTTCTCTAGGGACGCGTGATCGAACCCCGTCACAGCCACTTCAGGACACCACAAGCCCCACCGCGGTCTCGGCGAGCTGCTCCGGCGTCTGGAGGCAGAGAGCGAAGCGGTGTCGGGCGGCCACCAGGCACAGCTCCCACCCCGCGGTCTCGTCGTGACCTTCTCCACCTCGGGCGCCGGCCATGAAGGTGTACCAGTAGTGCGCCAGGTCCAGCCGCGCCGCCCACTGTTCCACTGGACCGAGGCGCTCAAGCACAAGCGACCGCACGAGCTCGACGTCGGGCCCGTCAAAGGCCGTCTCGCCGACCAGCAGCGGCTGGCCGTTGTGGGTGACACCGACCGACACGAGTTGGGTGACACGACGGAAGCGAGCGCAGAGGTGGTGCAGCCGCGTTCGGTGTTGTCCGTCGTCGTCGATGGGCCAGCGCGCTTCGCCCACAAAGTGCGTGAGGGGGAAGCACACGACCCGCCCGCGCAGGGCGTCGACCACCGTCCCACGGCTCTGGTTGTGAAGCTGATTGCGAAGCTCGAGCGGCACGTCGTCGCCATCGTTATCGGCAAGGCAGAAGAGGTTGAGTTCGTCCCGCACGACCGCGCGAACGCCGCGCGTCTCGTGGAGCAATTGGTCACGCACGTCGTTGAGCACCTGAAGGCTGCGCAGGACGACCTCTGCCTCGCGTTGGAGGAAGGGCGCCAGCGATGGCAGCGCGCGGGCCACGTCGGTCTTTGTGTAGAGATCGACGCCGCGCACGAGGGTCAACGTTTGGCCCAATTGAAACGCGATGTACTTGTAGTCGTCGATCGTCAGCTTCTCCCTGTGCTGCTTCTTTGCTTGTGCCGGCCGCCTGTGGCCCTTCTTCCTCTTCTCTCCTTCCTCATCTTCCGCTTCGTTTTTGCTGCCGGCAGGCGGCGGATGCTCATTGTCCATCTGCGTGGTGGTGAAGTCGACCTTGGCCAGCGCACTGCGCAGGACGTTGTAGTCGTAGATCTTGACGCATCGCTTGACCTCGTCACGGTAGTGCGGCAGCCGAATCAGCTTCAACAGGCTATTGCGGAGGTCCATACAACACATTGGTGAGAAGTAAGAATGCAGCCAGACGGCAATGACTTGAAACCGTACATCCAGCGCATGGCACCGATGAGCTTGGGCGCGATGAGCCGAGTGACCGGCCCGGCCAATGGTAGCATGTGGGCCTGTGGATGCAGCCCATACGTTGCTGCACGGTAGCCGCCCCAACTCGCCATCAGTCGCAAGTGGAGAATAAGAAAATAAATATATA
>NAVB01000241.1:0-15209 GCA_002179805.1 Acanthamoeba lenticulata | reverse complement strand
TTATTATTTGTTTCAAAGACCAAAAATAAAAATAAAAACTCAGAAAAAGGTGCAATACCCTCATAAAGGCCCAGCTTGTCCTCAAAGGCCGAGGAGTCGAACATGGTGTCGGCCGTCATGATCTCGGCTCGGTCGTTGACGCGGTGCTTGCGCGCGATCTCAGCGGCGTAGGCCTCGTAGGAGGCCATGGCCTCGGCCTTGATCTGGTCCGGGTGGGCCGGGGCGGCGCTGTCGGCGCCAAAGGTGCGCAGGGGCTGCGGTGACCCGGGGCGCCTGGGCTTGCGCGGGTTGTGCTGCCGGCCGACGATGGCGCTGCCGCCGCCGGTGCCCACATGAGACCCGTTGCCACTCGACGGCGGGCCGTCCAGGGTGATGGACTTGCCACCACCGTTCCCGTGGATGGGCGCGCCGGCGGCCACCGTGGGCCGCGGCAGGGACGTGCCTCCGGTCGCCGCCCGGCCTCGCGGTTTCGTTTCTCCGGGCCGGTCCTCCAATGACGCTGGTGCGGCCGTTGGCGTTGTTGATGGCCCAAAGGGCGACCACGTCGACGTCTTTCGTGTTTCAAATAGTTTGTCAACATTGATTGCAATGCAAGGTATGAAGAATGTAAAGCGCATACCTGGGCACCGGGCGTGGGGAGGGGTTGCTGAGGATGATGATGAAGGGGATGCTGCTGTTGGTGAGGCACAGGCTGCTGGAAGTGGCCCAGCCGAGGCGGATTCGACGGGGAGCCGTCCTGATGGTGGTGGTGGCCGACCAGCTGCTCTTGCTGCTGGCGGAGGTGGGCCATCTGGAGCTGCTGCTGCTGGCGGAGGGCCTCTTGCTGGTGCGCGAGCTGCTCGTGGTGGAGACGCATGCGCTCCTGGTGGCGCACGCGGGCCTCCTCCTCGAGGCGCTCGCGCTCGAGGCGCTCCTGGCGGAGGCGCTCTTGCTCGGCCTGGAGGCGGAGGCGCTCCTCCTGGATGCGCTGCTGCTCGCGCAGGAGCTCGACGGCCATCTTCTCACGCTCGCGCTGGATCTCCTCCTGGGCGAGCCGCAGCCGCTCCTGCTGCTGCCGCACCTCCTCGGCCAGACGCTCCTTCTCCTGCTGCATGCGCTCGCTGTTGCGCCGCTGCTCGGCCTGCAGCCGCTCCTGCTCCACGCGCGCTTGCTCCTGCCGCAGCTTCTCCTGCTGCTCCAGGATCTGCTGCTCCTGCCGCCGCTTCTCCTGCAGGGCCTCCTCCCGCCGCCGCTGCTCCTGCGCAAACTCCTCCTGCCGCTGCAGCTCCTGGCGCAGCAGCTCCTGTCGTTTCCGCTCCTGTTTGTGCGGACATGTTCAGTTCGAGAGCTCGAGATTGGGGCTTGTTCTTATTGGTTATGGTTGTTGTTGTAATTGTTACCTCCTCCTGCTTGACTCGTTCCTGCTGCTGCCGGGCGGCCTCTTCCTCGCGCTTCTGCTCCTCCTCGAATCGGAGCCTCTCGAGGCGCAGCTGCTCCTGCTGCTTCAGTTGCTCCTGTGTCGGGCGCCGCAAATCAATCAGATTATGTTTTAAAAAATAATATAAAAATATTAGATAACATAACTAACAAATAAATAAAAATGAATTGGAAAGGAGAGCTGACCTGGATGATCTTTTGCTGCTGCTCAAACTGTTCCATCTGGTACTTCTGCTGCTGGAGCTCGTGCTCCTGCTGGACGCGGAGCTGGGCCTGGCGCACCTCCTCGAAGATGCGCATCTGCTCGGCGCGGAGGGCCTCCTGCTGCCGCTCCTGCTCGCGCTGAGCCTTGAGCCGCTTGCGCTCCTCCTCCTGCCGCATGCGCTCGCGCTCGGCCTTGCGCTTCTCGACCTCGATGCGCTCACGCTCCTGCTCCTCGCGCAGGTGTCGCTGCTGCTCCTCCTGGAGGAGCTTAACCTGGAGCTGCTGTTGCTTGAGCCGCTCTTCGGCCCGGATCTGCTCCTGCTGCTGCCGCATGCGCTCCTGCGCGGCGGCAGTGAGCCCCGGGCTGCCGCTGCTCCCCATGGCAGGGCCTGCCCCGTAGCCGCCGAGGCTGCCGGACTTGGTCGGCATTGTCGACGTCGAGGCAGACATCATCGACGACATGGTCATGGACATAGGCATATGCGCGCCAGGCGCGGATGACGAGCCGGGCGAAGACGTGGTGGTCGGTGACGTCGCCGAGCCCGGCGGCGAGGGCGAGTAGCCCACACCGGCGCCCAGCTGGGAGGTGGGCGGTGACGCGTAGTGAAGCGGCGCAGGTTGGCCGTAGGCCAGGCCCATCGGCTGCGGGTGGGGGTGGCCGTAGCTGCCAACGGGCTGTTGGTGTTGGCCTGCGGCCGGATTCCATCCGGGCGGCGCGCCCATGGGTCCGCCGCCACTGCCGGCGGGGCCGGTGGGCTGGAGCGGCGTGGGGAGCATGGGCATCGACCCGGCCGGCCCGCCCATAGAAAAGGGCGCCTGTGGGTTCTGATGATGGGGGTGGGGCTGGTACATGTGTTGCATGCCCATCATGGGCGCCATGCCCAAGCCTCCCCCGCCCGAGCCGGGCTGCGGGTGGCCACCCATGGGTGCGTGATGCGGCTGCGGGTGGAGGACGGCGGGTTGGAGCGGAGGTTGAAGCGCGGGCGCGCCCATGGCGCCACCAGAGCCCGGGGCCGCAGGGAAGCCCCACGAGCCCATGGAGCTCATGGCATAGCCGCCGCCACCCGACGAGCTGGGGTGGGTGGGCACCATGGGTGGCAGGCCGCCGTTCGACATGGGTGCCATGCCCATGCCTCCCCCGCCCGAGACAGGCGGCGAAGGTGTAGAAAAGAGAGCTGGATGGGGAGGAAAGATTAGCACAAGAAACATCATTGGTTTTTTTGCGTAGAGCCAATTCTCAATGGAGAAGAGAAAATGCTCAAGCGGTTGCACCAGAAACGCTGAGACAACCAAAACGAAAAGAGCTGGAGATGTACGGCGCAAACATACCTGAAGCAGAACCCAAGTTGACGAAGGTCATGTTGGTACTCGAGGAGGGCGAGGGTCGCCCCGCTGGCATCATGGGCCGATGTAGCGAGGGATCGAATACTGGACTTTCATCGAGCACACTTCGTTGGCTCATAGCCCCCTTTGTTTCCAATGACTCTCTTCTACTCTTCTAAAGCGTTGGTGACTTTGACGCGAGTAGCGCGTGAGGTCGTTTCTCGACAAGTGGGGTACAGCAAATCCTTCTTTCAAGCTTTCAATTCACCTTTTGCCCTCGTTTCCGCTTCTTCCACCGCGGGGTCGGGAGAAGAAGAGAAAGGGGAATCGAAGGAGAGGCCTCCTGTTGTGTGGCCGTGAGCGCTCACGCAAAAACACCTGTTGATTTGAGCTTCTTGGGTGTGCTGGTTTTCGCCTGCTGGCCTGCTTGGTGTTTCTTCGCGCCCGGTTATTGCCCGCAGCGACCGCTTCATAACCATCTAGGCCTGCTAGTTTTCTTTGAAAACCGTCCCTGCAAGCAACACCATCTCGCCTCCTTACCTTTGTTGTTGGGCCTGGCTGCACTTTGCCTCCGCCACAACTGGGCCTGTCCTCTTCGTCATTATTGTCGAACGGTGTTCCTATACTATTGGTTTCTGCTGCCGCATGTTGGTGGAGCTGCCTGAGGAGGTGCTTCTCCTCATCCTGAGCTTTCTCCCGGTCAAGGAGCTTGGCACGACACTCCCTTGTGTGTGTCGCCTTCTCCACGGCCTGGCCTGTGACGACACACTATGGAAGGTGCCTCCTCACCCCGTGCCTCCCTACACTCGATTGCCTGCCTCTGTTAAGACAACCCCACTCACTTCCTGACCCTTGCCAAGGGTGGGTGGCAAATCAGGCCCACTATCTCACGCGCATCCGCCATACTCGTGCCCCGGTGGTGCGTCACTGCTAGACCGTCTTCTCGACTAATTGGGGCTGGTGATTGGGCGGTGAACACGCTGACAAAGCGCTCTTTCTGCCTCCCATTGAAGGGCAAGCCAGCCGGGAGCAACAGCTGGCGCCTGGCGCTGAGGCGGCGGCTCGCCCTGCCACAGGCTTGGCTGCAGCCCAACCCGCCCGGCGACCCCGGAATGGTCGTGCCTCCATCCCACTGTCGACGCCTCGTCTACAGCGGCCACAGGTACCTCGCCTTCGAAGAAGGTCGTCTGCTTCTTCATCATCATCATCATCGTCATCGTGGCTGTTGTGCGTGCTAGCGCGGCCGTGCGCGCGCTGGAGGTCGACGACGAGTTCCTCTACACCGGCGGGGAGGACAACCTGATCCAGGTCTGGTCCCGCGCCGGATCCGAGATCCAGGCCGACACGAACGCCGTCCGCCCGCCTCGGTTCGCGCTGGGCCACCACTCGGAGGCCGTGCACTGTCTCGCCTCGGCCAACGGCATCCTCGTCTCTGGTCCGCCCCCTCCCCCCCACGGCCCTTCTCCCGAGCCGCTCGCGCAAACAAGTGGCTCACGAGCGGTTGCCCGCCGAGCAGGCAGCGATGACCACAAGATCAAGCTGTCCGCGCAGAGCCAGGACTTTGCTTGTGTGTGCACGCTCCGAGGCCACGAGTACGGCGCAGCAACTTTCTGTGTTTGTGTGGCGACCGCTGTTAACTCGCAACGGCGGCAGGAGCGGTGTGCGCTGCCTGCAGTTTGACGGCTCCACCATCGGTACCGATGACTCTCTTGCGTTCGTGAGTGGGCAGGCTCACAACGGGCTTTCTCGCTCTCTCTTGTTCGTGTGCATGCAGTGTCGGGCTCGTACGACCACAGTGTCCGGCTGTGGGACGCCGAGACCGGCCAGGCACACGGCATTCTGGGGGGTGGGCACACGTCCCACATGGGCACCGTCTTTGGACTCTGTTTCCTCCCCAAGGAGTCCACCGTCATCAGGTACCGTGTGTTGTCTCTGGCCTATGCTCTGGCCTTCATCGTTGTGGCCAATTGGCTGTGGGGTGCGGGCTGGACAGCGTGGGCGCCGACCAGGTCGTCCGCGTGTTCGACGTGCGCACGAGGAAGCAGATCTCTCAGATAAGCAGCTCGCCCACGACCGACTGGCACATGGCCGTGGACTGCGATGACCGCCAAATCGGTACAGGGGTCCCCTCCCGCCTCGCTGCTCGCGCGGCGATGACGGCTGACAAGGGCCACACAGTTGTGGGCAGCCGCGACCACACCATCACCATGTGGGACCGCCGCACGCAGGGACTCGTGCGCACCCTCCAGGGACACTCGCTGGGCGTGGTACGCATGGCCCGCGAGCTTGTACGTACGCGGAGGCTTAAGCCCATGGGCACATGCGGTCTGGTCGTGCGGGTGAGACAGGTGGCGCTGCAGATGGACGATCACAAGATCGTGTCGGGCTCGGGGGACAATACGGCGCGCGTGTGGCCGATCGAAGGCGACGCACCCGTCTGTAGCATTCCTTTCCGTGCGTGTCAGCCTGTGGTTTTTATATTTTTATTTTTGTTTTTGTTTGCGTGGGCCTGATGGGGAAAGCCCTGAGTGCAGGCCATACGGTGTGGTGCCTCAAGTTCACCGAGTTGTCCCTCTTCTTGGGTACTGGCGGGATTTACAACAACGTTTACGAGCTCATCTTCAGCCCGATGGCACCGGCTTGACCTCATTTCTTGCACAATTTCTCTGTTGGCCGGTTGAATAAACTAAAAAATTGAAAGCAGAAGTGACACTGCACCAGTTCATGACTTCTCTCACGACCATGTTCAGCCCCGCAGCGTTGGAGGCTTGCCACCACGCACTGCCCGTGTTCGGTCTTCGCCTTCCTGCTGTCCATGAAGTGGCACTAATAGCAAAAGCCATGCAGGGAGGAAGCAATACGGCTCTTGGCCGGGAGGACACCCGGCACCTTCCTCGTTCGCTACACGTCGACGGCAGACCAAGTGGCCGTGTCGTCCGTGCAGCGATCCGGCCAGGTTCTTCACCGGCGTGTCAAGCTCCAACACCCCAACGTGGAAGACCACGACGCCGCAGGGTTCGGCCTGCTCTGCGACCCCGACGAAGCCATCATGGTGGATGACGACCACGATGAACATGGCGAAGAGGAGGAGGAAGGGGAAGAAGATCACCACGACAACACAGGGCCCTTCTACTTCTTTGCCGAGTTCCCAGACGTTAAGCGCGCTTCGCTCTACGACCTGCTTTGCGAGTGGCCAGAGGACTACAAGACGCCGCTTCCCTACGATGTACATCCTCCTAGAGGCTTCCTCCTCGTACTAGCGAGAGAGCTCCAGGAGGCCTGACATGACCCTCGCGTGGCAGGCGGACCGGCTGGCGCGGTCCCCGCTGGACGAGGTGAAGGAAGTGGAGCCGCAGCCCTCGAGCGCGCTGCTTTCGCTTGCGGACGAGCTGCTCGTCCACATCTATGAGCGCCTCTCCGCGCCCGCCCTGTGCGCCATCGCCCAGGTGCTGCCTCGCATTCTTGAGCAAAGACCCTCACGATCCACAAGCACTTACGCACGGACGCACGGACGGACGGACGACAGTCGTGCAGGAGGGCCTGCGCCGTGGCCGGTGAGGACAGGTTCTGGCGGAGTCTCTACTTGCGCGACTTTGGGCGGTGGCTGCCCGCCGTCTTCTTGGCCGAGAACAGCCCGTTCACCTGGCGCCAGCGCTATCGACTCGAGCACGACGTGCGTTTGTCCCCTTCCCCCCCCCCCCAAAGCCTTGGCCAAGTCCCTGACGACGTGGCCATTGACACGTGATTCCACATTTGGGGGCAGGTTTGTGGGCTCGCGCCGTTCGTGTTCAGCTTCTCGGAAGCCAACATCCCAGAGCGGCCAGGCGACGCCTACCTCTGCTACAGCTCGACGGTGGCCAACTGCCTCGTCTACCACCATATCCCCTTCTGGAATGCCCGTCCGTATTTTATTTTTATTTATTTATAATTTATATATTTCTATTTCTATTTTTATATATGATATTTTCATATTTTTATCATCCATCACCAACCATGACGGCGCAGCCCAAACGATCCCCATTTGGCGCGTGCGGCGCGACGTCGTGGGCTACGCATCGACCCCGCAGCCCACGAGGGAGACCGTCATCTACCCGCATCTCGCCGCCTTCCTGCGGGAGCATCACGTGCCCTACAAACCGCCCATCTCCAGGTTCGCACAAGTCGTTGTTGATGTAGTTGCCTCATGTTTGCGATTGCTGATGATGCACGACCGAACGCCCGGCAGCTCGAGGACGCTGCGGGACGTGCGGAACGCGATCATGCGCGGTTGTAGCGAGCTCACGCTGGACGCGATGCCCGAGATGCACCTGCTGCTCGACCTCCTCCATCGCCACTTGGCCCATGGGGCGCCGGACCTAAGGCGGCTCACCCTCCGGCTCGAGCCGGACGACCTGCTCGGCAACTCGTTGTTGGAGAGGTGGTCCGGCATGCTGGATCTTCCTGAAAACGTCTGGCTGATCTCGAGGCTCATTCAGGACCTGCGCCAGCACGCGCATCATCTGACCCATTTGGCCATTGACGTTCCACTGCCGAAGTGCTGCTTGGCGGACCTGGCTTACCTCGTCGGTCGTCTCAGACCCCAGCTCATCCCAGCGTCGTTGGCACCTTGGGGCATGTTCATGGGGGCTGACTTTGTGGGTGGCGTGCATGTGGGAATGATGGTTTACAAACAGAAAGCCATCCGCGCCTCGAGGTGGTGCGGTTGCGGCTCGCCTGCCCGTGGAGCAGAGGCTACGCCAAGGATGTGTGGGAGCTGATCGTCGCCTTGAAGTACCGTCGAGGCCCTGAGCTCGAGGAGCTGCATATCGTGCTGGACAATGAAACCTACACTCCACGCTCAACCCAAGCAAATGATGATGATGATGGTGGTGGTGGTGGTGGAGAGGCCGAACCGACGCCGAAATTCGTCGCGAAGTCAACTGTGCTCTCGCTACGCACGATCATCCAGTCCAGCAGCTACCCGCCACGCAGAGTCCTCATCGCGCCAAGTCTCAAATATTTCGACAATGATGCCAGCGAACAGGCAAAGGCTTGGAGCGGCCCTCGTATCGAGTGCCTCCGGGATCGTGTGGACGCCGTCACGGGCAAGGCCCTCTACACCGTCTCTGTCACCTGAGGTGCGCAAATGAGCTTTTTTTGAAGTTCTTTTTGAAACAGTTTCAAAAAGAAATGCCATGTTAATGCTAATCGTCGACAGAAAATGGTCACCGGCATTGTTGGCGTGCTTGAGAGAGCTGTTGGGTGCAAATCGAAGGTGTCGGGTGGGAAGGTGAAGGGAGACAGCGAACACGAAGTGGAACGTGGGAAAAGGAGGAAGAATTGGGAGAAAAAACATCATTTAAATTGACACGGCTGGCAAAATGATGAGCCACGACGAGAACAAACCCAAAGAATTTGCGTTAATTGAGACCGCAAGCTGGGACGCGTTGCTCGCTTCTCCTGATGTAAGCCTCCTTTTTTCGCCCAGCCTTATTAATTTTGTGCACTCTTGAATTGTAGCAACATGTCGCTACAATTCAATCGCCCCTTTTCTTTTTTTGTTCCTATTTTTTAAATAAATAATAAAATAATATTGTTTTTTGCTCATGGGGCGATCGGATCAGGTGGACGGGAACGCGAGGGACTCAGAGGGCAACACGCTGCTGGTGGCGGCCGTGCGTGGCCAGGCGCCGCTCCACGTCGTGCAGCGGCTGGTCGACGGCGGCGCCAACCTCCTCGCCGCCAACCGCAAGCGCGAGACGCCCCTCTTCTACGCCCGGGGCCCGATCCTCACCTACTTCCTTCCCAAGCTCAAAGGTCTCTCTTTTCTCCTTTCTTTTTCTTTCATTTTTATGTGTCTTTTCCTTGGCCTCATGCGTGTCGTGCGCTCGTGTCGTGTCGTGCGCGTAGAGCAATTCCCGCGGGTGGTGAACTCGCTGGTGGGCGACGACAAGAACGCCCAGCGCGACGCGCTCGCCACGCTCTACTCGGTCTCCCTCGGTATACCGACACTCGCCCGCCCGCTCGCACGCACGCGCGCGTGTGCGGCGCGCTCACGCCACACACGGCACACGCCACGGCACAACACGACACACGCGCAGCTGAGCCGCGGAAGGTGGTGGAGCTGCCGGACGAGCTGTGGCCCAAGGCCGTGCATCTGCTGCGCGTGGATCCGTCCAACGTGACGACGGCGCAGCCCAAGGAAGTCCTCTGCCCGCTCCTCATCGCCCTCGCCAACCTCTCCCTCGGTACTCCCTCCCCCGCGCGCGTGTGTGCGGTGCGTGTGTGCGTGTGCGGTGCGTGTGTGTTGCTGACACGCGCGCTGCACGCACGCACAGAGGACAAGTACGCGACGGTGGTGGGCGCGCAGCCGGGCAGCTTTGCGTTCCTGTTCGGGCTGGCGTGCAAGCACCCGAGCGAGGCCGTCCAGAAATACGCCATCCACGCCCTCTTCTCCCTCAGCCGCCTCGGTGCGCTCCCCTCGTCGCCGATCGATGGACCGACCACACATTGGAAAAAAATTGTTAATTCTTGTTCTTAATTTTTAATGTTTACAATATTTAAATTTTATTTTTAATATTTTTATTTTTATTTAAATTAATTTGGTGGAGGGAACGGGCAGACAAGAACAAGGAGACGATCACGAGCAAGTGGTTCCTCGTGCTGGCCAAGCTCTTTGGCTCGACCAACACGGCCATCCAGACCCTGGCCACCGCCATCATGGCCGAGATCTCCATCGGCTACGGTAATCCCCCCCCCCCGCGTGTGCGTGCGCGTGTGCGCCCGTGTGTGCGGCTGACGCGTGTGCGTTCGTGCGCGTGTGCGATTGGGGGGGGGGCGGAGCGCAGACGAGGCCAAGGCCAAGATCGTGAAGGAGGTCGGGCTGGCCAAGCTCGCGCCGCTGCTGCGGCCGACCGCGTCGGAACAGCAGCGATTCGAGGCGGCGCGGGTGGTGACCAACATCACCAACCGGCAGCCCGACGTCCAGAAGGCCGTCGTGCGCGAGGGCCTCCTCGCCGCGCTGCTCGCCGTCGTCGCCAGCCCGACGCGCGACAACGCGCGCCGCACGCAGACCGCCGCCCTCGTGCGTCCCCCTCTCGTCCCACACACGCGCGCGCGTGTGTCCTGTTCAAGCCCTGACATGGCCGCACACGCACACGCGCGCGGCACAGAGTGCGGTGGCCAACGTGCTCAGCCTGCTGGGCGACAAGGAGGCGGTCGAGGCCGCGGCCGACGTCGGGCGGGAGAACGTGACGGGCGCCCTCATCGGGCTCCTCCGCGACGCGCGCGAGGTCGACGCCGACACGGACGCCCTCCAGGAGCAGAACCTGCGGGCCCTCGTCGGCGTCTCCAAGCACAGTACGCACGAGCCCTGCAGGCCGCGTGTGTGCGCGTGCATGTGCTGAGCCCGCGTGCGTGTGCGTGTGTGCGCGAGAGCAGAGGCGCTGTCGGCCGAGTTCATCGAGAAGGAGGGCGTGGAGGCGCTGCTGCCGCTGCTCGGGGCGGGACGGAACAAGGAGCTGCAGAAGCAGGCCGTGCGCATCATCAAGAACCTCTCCAAGAGTGCGTGTGCTGTTGCTTGTTCCTCGATGACAAACGCGCGCGTGCGTGCGACTGACGCCTAGTACGTGCGCAGAGTACAAGAAGCGATTGGGGGCGAAGGAGCCGCTCCTGAACGGGCTGCAGGCGGTGATGCTGGCGGAGAGCTCAGCCAACGTGCAGAAGGTGGCCAAGAAGACCCTCTCCCGCCTCCAGGCGTCGAGCAAATGAAGAGAAAAACAGAAAGAAAAGATGACACCGCCGATCTGCCATTTTATTGTCCATTAATTTTTTCATAATTTAATTAAACAAATGAAACAAATTTTGTCTTTTTTGTTCTTTCACTCCAAAACAAAAAGATGGACGAGCTCGACGTGGAGGTGATCCACATGATCCTCCGCCAGGTTGACCACGCCCACCTGCCGGTGTGCCGGGCCGTTTGCTCCGCCTGGCGTCGTGCCCTGTGCCTGCCCTGCGCCGACATGAACCACGAACCCAAGCTCGCGTGGTTCGCTCTCCCGGGCACGGCCTTCCTCCAGGTCGCGGCCGGCCGCGGGTGGCTGCCAGTCCTGCGATGGGCGCGTGCCAACGGCTGCCCGTGGGACGCGCACGACTATCTGCACGCCGCCAGGCACGGCCGCCTGGAGGCCATCCAGTGGCTTCACGCCCAAGGCCGGCCGTGGTGCAACATCGAATGCGCGCTGGCCGCCCAGGGCGGCCATCTCGAGGTGGTCCAGTGGGCGCGTGCTAACGGCTGCCCGTGGAGCGGGACGACCAACGTCGCCGCGGCCAGCGGCGGCCACCTGGCCGTCCTGCAATGGGCCGTGGCCAATGGCTGCCCGCGGGACGCGCGGGTGTGCAACGTGGCCGCGGGCCGCGGCCATCTCGATGTCCTCCAATGGGCGCGAGTCAACGGCTTTGACTTTAGTCCTCGCAAGTGCGCCGCAGCCGCGGCCGAAGGCGGCCACGCCGAGGTGCTGCGTTGGCTCCGTGCCGAGGGTTGCCCATGGGACGCCGACATCAGCGCGGGCCTGGCCCTGAGCGGCGACCTCGAGCTGCTGCAATGGGCGCGAGCCGACGGCTGCCCGTGAGACGAGAACACCTGCAGTGAAGCGGCCAGAGGCCAACTATCATCCGGTCCATGGTTTGTTGCTGCGTAACGAATAACCTTGCAGCATATGTTGCCGTGCCACAGCAAATGTCACTGGGAGGTGTTGAAGGGATCACTGAGAGGAGAAACCAGGTAAATAAGCCGTGTTGTGGAGTGGTACGCTCTTTAAGGGGGCAGTACACTCTCAAAATAAGGAACCTCACCTCCGCACAAACTCTGCTGCCGACCACCCACATCTGTAAGATGCACACCACCCACGTCCTCCTTCTCCTTCTTTTCAGCTTGGCCTTTTTCGGCGGCTTGAACTTCTCCTCCAACATCACCAGGACTACTGACCCCGGCGTTAAACCACCCTGCTCAAGCTCCCACCGCCAATGCGTCTCCGTCGACGTGACCCAAGGTGTCTGCGCCATCGTTGATCCCGGTTCTTTGTCAGTTGTGGTCAACTGCGTTGACCAAACAATCACCGAGTATCTCTTTGACGCCAAGTGCACCGACCGTCCAGGCAGGCCAGTGCGTCAACGACGGTCCTAACTCGCATGTGTACAACTTCGACACCTGCGCAGGCTCCGCTCTGCTGAGCTGGATTTCTGTCCTCCTCCACATGTTCTACTAGTTAAGCAGGCAAGGCACAGCCGCATCAGTTTCAAGAAGGAATGTGTTTAGTGCTCGTGCTTCCGTTTTAAATAATTGAATTCACACACCCACAAAACTGTTCAACAGCGTGCCAAGATTACACTCACCTTAAGGATCTGAGCGCCTTGGTCGTGATGAAGAGGGCGCGTCCCAATAAGTACCGGCGGCATCCTGAACTGCGTGCTGGCACCCAGTTACATTGTTGTTAATCATGTGGTGAAGTGAACCATAACCATGCAGCAGCCAATTAAAGGCAGCCAGTTACATTAGTGTCTCTTGGTGATGGCCTACAGGGGTTATTGTCCAGCGACACAGGCCAACGAGGACGACGAACCATCGTGTAGAAGAAGTTTAGGGAGCAAAAAACAGCATCGGCAAACATGCAATTCAATTGGACCACCACCAAAACTTCGCTAGTTTCATCCAAGAAGAGACAAGTCCTTGCAGTCCATGAAAAAAAACAGGGGCACTTCCTAATCCACTCAAAAAGGGACCCACAAACTTACCGGACAGAGTACCGTTCAGGGGTTTATCGTGACACGAAGGTCAGCGCAAAAACATGCTACACTGATGTTACGCTGTTCCTCCTGCAAGAGATGCACGACCACTAAAGCTTCCTTCTCCTCCCCCCCTCAAGCGGCCACCTGAGTGGGCGCTAGCCAACGGCTGCCCGCGGAACGACAGCTCCGTCGTTGGTGCGTGACAATAAGCTTTAAGAAGTGGTTTTTATGGACGAATGCAAACGATGCTGGAGATGGGCCGCTCGCATGTGAAGCGCGGGTTGCCCGGGCACTCGTCCGACGGGAAGTTGACGATGACGCCGTTCTCGGCCATTTGCGCACTGCCACCTGAAGCCATCGAAAGCGTTAACGACCCCAGCAATAAGGAAGAGGAAGGGGAGCTGCGTACCGCCGTCGAGGTTGACGGCATTCACGGCCCCCAGCGAAACAAGCAGGTCGGCGAACTGGTCCAGGTTGACACCGCGCTGCCAGGTCTTGCCGTTGACGAGGACCATCATGAGGCGACCTCGTCGGTCGTGTCCTAAGCTGTTGCGCGCCGACTGGACGGTGACAAAGGTCTGGCCGGTCTCCTGGACGGACAGGTCCTCCAACTGGGAGGACTGATGCACGTAATTGCGCCCATTGCGCACGAGCCACACGACGCCGGCCACCAGCTGCTGCCACTCAGTGGAGTTGCCTTCGCCCACCTCCTCGGGGCTGAAGTAGCCCACGCCGAACCTGCCGTCCTTTCGAAGGCCAAAGTTGGCTGGTGGACAACATCAACCGACCATTAGCCAAGACAAGACAACATGGAGATGGTGAACAAGGGGGAGGTTGAACCGTTGTGTTTTCCGTTGTTCTGGTGGACGACGCCGTCGATGACCAGGTTTCCCAGGCAGGCTCCTGTCCTGGTGTTGAAGAAGCCTGCGTTGGAGGCCACCTTGCAGCCCTGGTGTTGGGCGGTCGTGGTCACGGTGCTGCGGCTGCCGCAGCCCTGTAGATAGTCCTCTTGTCAGCTATGCTTCACCAGCCCGAAGACAGAGCCAGCCTAGTGAAAGGGACGTGCATTGTGTGGCGGCTGAATGGAAAAGTGCTTGTGGGGCTGCGCGATGTAGTAGGCGTGGCCAAAGAGGACCGAGCCGTCTTCCATCCTCTCCATCACCCTGCGGTACTCGATGTCTGGGTGTCCGGCCATGTGCTTGGCCACCCACTCGGCCTCACCCTGCAGGGGCGGTCCCGTTGGGCTTTCCTCAGAAGAGGCCGTGGAGGAGCTGCTTGAGGGCGGCGTGAAGAACTCGTGCGTGTTCTCAAACCCTGGAGGGTTCCGTCGCTCCTGGTGGTGGTCATCTTCTTGCAGCCTGGTCTTCTCAACCTTGTTCATGACATCGAGAAGCTCAGTTTGAGTGCGAAGTCGCGGGCCCCACTGCCGGTCATCTTGGTCGGGATATGGTCGAAGCTCAAAGCTCGCGCTTGTAGCCGCCAAGAGCGCCACAAGAAGTAGAAGAAGCGGCCACGTTTGCATGTTTGCTCAGTTCTTTATGGTCTGGCACACCTTCCGAGAGCTACGTATGGCCTCGAGATGCTGCTTTCACACAAATTTCAGGCCGTATTTCCCATACCAGGCAACAATCAGCTCAAGCCCGGAGTTCCACTTTGCTTTTCTCTCGCTTCGTTGCAACGCATTCGTGTCGACACCAGAGCTCGCCCGTAACGAATGTGCGTTATTTGTTGTTTGAACATGAATCTGCACCTAGACGTCAAGGCCCGGACCCTTTGTCGGACGAAGGAGAAGAGGAGGAGGAGCGCGTGAAGAAGCCAAAGCCCTTGCGGCTGGTCTTCTTCTCTCCTCCTGGGAGCAGGGCGGCGGCCGCGGTCTCGGCGGCCTTGAGGCGGCTGGCCTTGAGGCCCTGCAGCGCGTCGGCGGCCAGCCGGTTGAACGCGGCCTTGACGTTCTGGCCCGTGCGCGCGCTCACCTCAAAGTAGGGCACCTCCATCTCCAGGCTCTGCAGCAGCTCCCGCACCGCCTCGGGCTTGACGGTGCGCTCGCGGTGGCGCTCGGCCTGGGCGCCCACCAGCACGCGGGGCGTGGACTCGAGCGCGTACCGTTCCAGCTCCTGCACAAGGTGGTTGTTGTGAATGCACCGCGTGTGTGTGTGTGCGTGTGTGCGCGTGTGTGCGCGCACTTGGAAGCTTGTGCGCGCTCGGGACAGGGCGAACGGGTCGGTGAGGTCCATCACGACGAGGAAGCCGTGGCTGCCCCGGTGGTAGCTCGACGTGATCGTCCGGAACGGTTCGTGCTTGTTCCACCACTGCAAAGCAACAAAGAAGAGGTCATCGTCATCGTCATCGTGAGGACTGTCAGGAAGGAGGGCAGAGGAGGAGTACGATGTTGCAGCGGACGCGCTGCTGGTCGATGATGGTGATCGTGTTCAGGAAGTCGAGCGTGCCCTTCGGATCATCGCTCCACGTGTTGTTCTGGAAGAACAAAAATTAAAAATCAT
>NAVB01000240.1:0-10625 GCA_002179805.1 Acanthamoeba lenticulata | reverse complement strand
AAAAGCGAGAAAGAAGCCCGAACCGTGTAGTACTCTCCGACGAAGAGCGTCTTTCGGTTATCGCACAGGTAGGTCAGGAATCGCTCCATCTTCTGGCGGATGAGGACACGAGCTTCGTCCTCCATGTCCACCTTCTCCAGCAGATCAGGAAACTTGACTGATTGGGTTAGAAAGCGCGCATAGAGTGAGTTGGGCGAATCTGGAGATCGTATGATTGAGTGGTGTGTGTGGTACCGAACAAGCGGAGCAGATGCTCGGCGCCGTAGATATCGGCCATGATGGCGTTCCGGCTCTTGCGCCTGAGCTCGTTGTATTGTGCTCTGCAAGAGAGAGGACAGGTTAATTTGGGAGCATGACAACGTCTGGTGAAGAAGATAAGTGTCTACCGTTCCGGGCCGTAGAGCAAGACACAACCCACGGACTTGTTGAAGTAGCATCGGATCCCTTCCACGACTTCGTCCCATGCGTGGCTGTGTCACAGAAACAAGAGATTGAAAACAAACATGTCAGCTTCCATGAGCCCACGTGAAGCGCGTCCATGCAGCCATGGCTCTCTGGTAGGAAGCAATTTGTTCTCGGGAGATAGATCGTCTGTTTGCGTTTGCTGACCAGCCATGGCTTGGGCGCGGCCTTCAAGAGCAGTCTCCCTTCGTCAGCCAGTGGAACGACCCCTTTGGCTCCACTGATGCGCGCTGCCCGCGCTGATGGAAGAGAAAAGTGTGCACCTTTTTCCCTTGGCGTCGACCACTGGTGGCAGGGTAAGCAGATAATCGTCGAGAATCTTGTTCACATTAGGCTCACAGGGCAAGCGAAGCAGCTGCAAAGCAAGTTTGAGTTTGATGCAGGAAATGGGGAAAATCTGAAGTGTGCACCTGCTTTTCTTGCTCGATCAGTTCCTGCTCTTTGTAAATTAGGCGCATCAGGGGCCGTGGAATGGTCAGCGAGAAGGTCGAACTGCTATCAAGGCCAGAAGTGAGCGTAGGGGACTCCTTTACAGCGCGAGGTCCCTTACTGGGTTGCACAGGCGTGCTGAGTTTGCGTTTGGTTCCTCTTGCGCTCATGTTGCGGTCTTCTTCTGTGTGCTGAGGAAAAGAACCAGGAAATAAAAAGGGCGGGAAAGCGCACGCCGGCAAAAGTCAACGTAGCGCGAGCAAAACAATGAGCAGCCTTTGTTGCCGCCCTGTGCGATGGAGCGATGTCAAGGATGCCATTGCTGCGCCCGCAGCAAGGAACTTCACTCCGAGCTTGGTAAGGTTCTAATAATCCGTCGAGAAGTGACATGAATTAACGCAAAACCTTTGCTCCTTCAGCACGCCTACGTGGCCAAGTTCAACGCTTGCAGCTGTTATTGAAGCAGTACATAGATGTTGATTTGGACACACCGGAAGAACCCGATCCTGCGGTGCGTGCAACACCACCGGAGATGATCTCCTTCTCCCACTCATTCGTGCCCCACTCAAGAACCCTGGAGACGACCAAGAGAGTTTGTCTCCAGGTGATGCTACTCTCGATGAGTATGAGCTGTGTGATGCAGACACTTACTGTGACTACTCTATTTCTTGGGTACGTACCCGGCCAACACATCACCAGTGATATCGCGACGTTTTGCTTAGGACCCACGACAGACTCGGCCTGCGCTGGAGGAAGCTGACCAAGCGAAGAAAAGGAAACGGAGCAGTGAAGATAATGACCATCGCTGGGCGGACAAACGAGCTCGCGGGCGAGTATTCAAAGGTATCACGTCCTGCTACTTGCCGTGCTTTCTCATCTCAATCGACCATTGCCACAAGCAGAAACGGACTGTGGGGCCTGCTTGTTAGAGATTGGAGAGCAAGACCAAGTATTTAAATTGCATTGCTCTCATGAGTTTCACTTGACCTGCGTTGCCAACTGTATTCGTACGCTCATCCGTTCTTGGCTCGATACTCCAGATCTACCTATGTTGTGGTCATGTCCTCACGCGGAGTCCGTTTGCGTCACAGAGTATCGAGCCATTGCCAACAAGTGCCCTCGCTGCCGAGCACCGTTCACACTCCAAGAGACCGCGCAGGTGCAGGCTCGGGCCAAGGTCAGGAGTCTTTCTTTGATGATTGCTTCTTCGCGTGAACTCACTTAGCTCATCTAGCTCTATGTTACAGACCATACAAGCCGAAGCGCGCAGAAACAAACGGGCTTGCTCATCTGCGTACTCGACAAGGCGCGATGTAGAGCGATGATGGCTCCGCATCAGCAACACACGAAGAAATACAATGAGAAAACCAATTGAGGGGCACAGCCGGGAAAGGAAAGGAGTTTCCTTTTCTCGGGGTCGACGTAAACATTCTCTCACCGCGCAGCCTCGGTGTGGCTTTCTGTAGCGAACGTCGGCCGTTTAGCCAGATACGGAAGATAGGGGCACAAGAAGGCCCCAACAAGGCAAGTGGTGTTGAGATGAAGAGGGCAAGCGAAGAAGGTGAGGGGAAGGAGGCCTTGGCCTCGCCAAAGCCGCTGAAGAAAAAAGAGCTCACCAGGAGCGAGGGCGAGCTGACGCGGTCTGCGTCATCTTCGACGGTCGCGGCGTATGAAGAACCCTCCACCGGCGGCAATGGGACAGACAGTGAGCCAAAGAAGAAAAAGAAAAAGAAAAAGAAGGACAACCCGCGTCTGCTGGAATTGAGCAAATCGTCAACAACGCTGGGGCGAAATGTGGGCTCCTACTCATCGATTATTAGGGCAGGCGACTCCAGTCCCAGCACATCAAAGAAGCCAAAAAAGAAAGAGCACTCTCGCCCAATCGTCCGTGTCTGCTCGGAGACAACGCTCAATCCAGCCAAGAGCGCCACAGAGAGGATGCGTACCTATGAGAGCAACCTTTTTCAATCGTCAGACTCTGTGCTCGAGCCTCCAACTGTCAAGTCTCCATCCTCGTCCTCCTCACCTTCCCCGACCGCTCCCGCTAAAGGGCAAGAGTCTGTAAGCGTCTCTGAAGCTACCGTAGACGAAGAAGAGGCGCTCAACCTAAGCCGCCTTGCAAGTTGTGAGCTCTCTTCGCTGCCCGAGTCGGGCGAGTCTTCGCGCCACGCCAGCCGCGATGACAATGACAAGCCTTTGCCCGACGAGGTACAGCTCGTGCACTTGCAGCACGTGAGAGCAGCGCGTGTCTAACTGATCTCGCTGAACGATGAATAGGCCTTGGCTGTGGTTCAGCGATGCATGGCAGTGCTCTTGGGTGTTGACCAGTTGTCCATGAGCATCCCTGGTGCGTTCAATACTCTGCTTGAGCTCGGGCTCGAATACGAGACCATCGGCAAGGCGCCCACTTTTCCTCGTGTGCAATTCATGGCTTGGTACCTGTGCCTCTACAACAAAGTTGTGTCTCTCCCCCTTGGCTTATATTCATTGTCTTGCTTCATGACACGTTGCAGCATGCGACAATACATGCTGTACTCTACGCGCAACATCCGATCCACGGCGTTGTACTGCATGCATCTTTTTGTGCGGGATGTGCTGCTCTTCCAAGACCTGCTTGACAGCTGCCTCCACTACTTGATCGCTCAGTTCGTCTTCCTTCTTACGCGCGGCTGCGTAGCTATGCCTCTCATTGCTTGTTGTCGCTAGGTCTCTGGAGCGGGACTCGGGCGGCTCGCTGGAGAGAATGCAAGCGCTCAAGCTGATTCGAACCCTCAACTCTATCAGCCCCACACTCATGCCTCGCTGTTTAGTTCAGGTTCGCTTAACTCGCTTCCCTTTCATTTACACTTGGAAAGTCCTAATAGTTTCGGCTCTGCTCAGTCGCTAGTTGCGGTGGCACGGGAGGAAGGCCCCAAGGGAGATATCCTCTGTTCAGCCTGCCTGCTGGCACTCGCAGAGATTGGTTCGACGCCACCATGATTCGATTTGAAGATGGAAAGGTTGTTGACTAACGCTCTTGTGTGCTCCTCGCTAGCGATCGGCAATCCTGCAATCGTAGCGCTGTGTAATGGGATCCCACTACTGGTAGCAGCCACTGTGTCCCACCTCCACACGGTACCAATCGTGCTTCCTCTCGTCTGTGTCGCTATGGTTGTCGGCGCTCAATCGCCTCTATGGTACTCTCTGCCAACTTCAGGACATCCGCGAACCGTTGGTGATGTGCATGCTCTACCTGCTGAACGAAGCCGACATACGGAAATACATCCGACCTCGGATCGACATCCGCGTACGCCCTTGTCCACGATTCGCAACCTGTTGTGCATTTGGTCTGACCTCCAATACCGTGCAGCTTCTCTTCTCGCCCCTCACCGACACGTTTCACTTGCCTAGGGGAAGCTACCCGCCCGAGCAGATCACCATATGGGACTCCTGCATCAAGGCCATCTGCCTCATGCTAAAGAGGTGCGCTTCATTTTACCAGAGGGTCTTCGTCCACAGAGTGATGTGCCTCACCTCACGGCCTTCCCCACAGCTGGACGGGCATGATCTATTTGGCGTCGGATCAACAGGGTTTGAAGACTTTTGTCGACGCCCTCCGATTACCTCACCCCGAGCTTCATGTACGTCGTTGGTTGCGTCGAGGCACCACGGACCAGCACTAATGATAACGTGCACACGCAGGAGCTCATCTTGGATGCACTGCACCTGCTCTTCCGCATTCCGCGAGCGACCATGACCCGAACGGGCGTCGGCTGGCGCGGCTCGCACTCAGAAAGGTAAGAAAGCACATGATGTGGCAACCTCGACACCGCTCGGCTAATGCTCTGTGGATGTCATCTTGCAGTCCCGAGCAGACCTCTGAGGAAGCACAGCGAGCCAATTTGATCGACAATTACCTGTCGGCGTTCTTGATGACCTTCATTAGCTGCGGCCTGCTCGAGGTGTTGGTCGAACTGGGAAAGACCCAGGACAGCAGCCCACGCAAGCTAGACGAAAAGGCGCTCACGCTGCTGGGCGAGATTCTTCATTTGTCGGATGTTCTCATGCCCGCTTCCCAGTGTGCCGCCATTCAGGTCAGTGGCTACTCTTAGCGCT
The DNA here is from genome assembly GCA_002179805.1 of Acanthamoeba lenticulata. Lineage (NCBI taxonomy): Eukaryota > Discosea > Longamoebia > Acanthamoebidae > Acanthamoeba > Acanthamoeba lenticulata. The sequence continues at coordinate 5,639 of NAVB01000240.1, read as the reverse complement.
TCCCTAGCATGACAGCAAGAGGCTTACCTCCTTTCCACGTTTCACCTTGCAGGCGCTGCCGACGCTGATCATCTCCGCTGTATCGTTCAACCGCAAGAACGGCGTCTGGTGCGTGGCGTCAGAGATGGTCAACTCGCTCCACCAGTACTCCAATACCAGGTATGCAGCCCTCCACGCATGATCCCATTTCTAAATACCATCGTTCTGGGAAAGACTTAAAGTGTTTCTCGTGCGCCAGGGTCGAGGATGACTCGCTCGCTTCGCCAGATGCACCACAAGCAACGCAAGGCTGGCGTCGGCTTCAGGTACGGCTTGAAGTCGATCAACCCGCCTCACTCAAGTGCTGAGATCGAGCGCTCTCTTGTAAACTTGCAGCAAAAGGACCGACGGCTGGACCGTATCGACGCGATCAAGCGGAAAATGGACTGGGATATGGACACCCGTCAGCTCATGATCAAGTTGCAGAACACGGGTGTGCTGACGACGAAAGAGTATACCAAGTGGGCGTGGGACACCATTTCCGAGGTTTTAGAAGGTCCACTCAGGTACAGAAGGCGCACCATTGTCATCAGCTGCCCCGTCACGATCTTGTTCACTCAACGCAACGCGTGACTTTCAACGCGACAGGAACCCTGTACATACGGACTACACCAAGTCCAGGACCAATTTTTTCGAGAGGCTGCTCACCTTCTTCCGACCTTCCTCCTATCAATTCTCCACCCTGCCCTGGTCTCACGTACGTCTCACGTCCTCGTCGCGACTTGCGGATGCACCAACAAGGCCACCGCTGATGTTGTTGTGCGGACCAACCGCGGAGCAGGATAACTGCCAGAAGTACGTCCGAGTGGCTTGCCAGACGCTCGAAGTATTACTGAAGCTTGAGGCGGACAACATCGGCGCCAAATTTTTGAAGTCAGATCCGCTCTTTTCTGAGATCTCTGCCATCCTTCAGGCCGTCGCGGAGAAGGTCCTCCCCCCTTTTCTGGGTGTTGCTTGCCTTCCGGACAATTCTCACAAATAAGCTTCCAACAGACGGACGACCCTCTTGGGGCACTCCTGTTGACCGATCCACCATGCAGCAACATGTCTTGTGAATATTTCTCGCTTATCGGCACCTTGTCTTCAACCCACGAGGGTACGCTGCTCCACCGCTCCTTCGTGCTTGATCCTTCTCGGCTGAGTCTTCTTTCTCTGTCCATCAGGATTGGAATTCTTGAAAGGCACCAAAATCTTCAACTTGCTGAAGACGCTCTCGGAGCAACAAGGCCAGGACCCGCTCCGCAAGCGGGTGTTGATGTGCCTCGACTACAACATGCCCACGGGCCCCGCCCGGCCGTTACTTCGCGGCTGCCTCCGCTCGCGCTCGATGGTACCCCTCTTCCGCCCGTTCGTTCGATACAGCAACACGCAGTGTGCTCATATGCAACTGGCCCAGGTTGTGCGAGCGCTGGCTACAAAGCACATGCGAACGCTGTTGCGTGCTGGAGTGTCCAACTTCAGCGTGTGGGCCATCGACTTCCTCGTCGAGCGGGTACGTCCACGAGTGCCGCTGGTTGTTGGTACGCTAAATTGACGGCTTTGAATTGCGCGCCATGGGCGCATTCCAGTTGGCCGACGAGGATCGGCAGGTGAGCCACGAGGCCCTCAGTGTACTGGATGAGGCGAGCGACAACATTGAGTGCCTGGTATGCTCCCTTCCCTTCCCTGTCCTTCTCACAGTTGCTATGACACTGATCTCCGCCAACGTTTCGTCAACTAGAAATCGTTCATCGAGAAAAAGCCCAAGGGACTAAGGCGGATGGGTAAAGAGGGCAAGAACATGCTCATCAGGTTCCTGTCGATCGACGCAGGCTTCGACTACCTCGAGGAGATCAATTTTATCGAACCGGAGATGGAACTCTGGCGAACATCGCTGGTACCACCCACCCAACCCTCTCCTGATCGACGGCAATTTATTGACCGTGATGTGCGCGCGGGCTATAGAATATCCAATACGCGGTAGACATCGAGGCCAGCCTGGACGAGGCCTTCTCCGAGAACGTGTACATGAACGCCGGGTACGCAAACTTGGGACGGGACTTTACCTCAACTTTGCGCTAACATCCACCCATCGCCGCAGAAAAAAGTCGGTGATTCCACCGCCGCACATGTATGGTGCTCTGGCCAAGACCGAGAAGGGATGCGCGTACGTGGCCACCCGGCTCACACACGAACTCATGGCCAGCCATGCTCACGATCTTTATACGTCCGCCTACCACAGGTTCTTGAAGAAGGGCAAGTACCTAGACGCAGTGTGGGCCACGCTCATCGACAACTCCGCCCCGCCTCTCGCCAGGAGGGCCGCTCTGTGGGCTGTGGTACGTGCCGGGTGATCTCATTCTCCCCTCGAGTCTTCTCCTCACTTTACGTCACGCGCAGGGTCACGTGGGCGAGTCAGAGACCGGACTGACCTTCCTGGAGCAGCACAACGCCATTGCCTACATCGCCAACCTCACCGTGACGGCCGACAATCTGGCCCTCCGCGGAACGTGCTTCTTTGTGCTGGGCTTGCTGTCCCGCACCGAGCGCGGCAAACAAATTTTGAGCACGCTGGGCTGGGACACCCCGAGAACGAGGAAGACCAACACCATCTGCATGCCCAAGGACATCACTTCCTGCTTCATCCTGCCGGTGCGTCCCCCTCCTTTCCTTCTTCTCGTATTCCATTCATTGTGTGGACTCACATGCTCGGCCTAGATGAAGGAGCAGGACTACCAGGGTTCATGGGCAGCGCAGCCAAGTGTCAACCACATGGTGTGCCGCTACAGGCTGAGCGACCAGCGGCATGCGATCATCGCGCAGATCTGCCTCCTGGCCAGCGGCCTCACCTACAAGAGCGCCATTCAGAACCTCAAGCGGTGGCGCACGAAGCACCCGGAGATGTTCCTGTCCCACTCGCTCGTGGCCAACATCTACCGCGCGCTGGAGACCTACGGCTTCGGCATCACTGCGAGACGTTTTATCTACAGCCTCATCGAGGGCGCCGCCAACAACGACGAGTTCTGGATGGCCGTGTACGCACCTTCTTCTTTTACATGTACTTGAGATGTTCACCTTCTTCTCATCGCCTCCATGAAACAAACACAAACGAGCAGGCAGCGGTATCTGCGAGGCACCGCGGCCGCGCGGCCAGTCGTCGAAGTCGCGGCTATGGCCGACTCGTCCATGGCCAGCAGCGAGGATTGCGCCGAGCCTCGCGTCTTCCCACCCTCACTGTAACGATCTCGCCCATCTGTCCCCCTGATCCAACAACAAGACACAACACAACCAACAACAACAACAAACAAGGAGTCTCTTCTTCTGTAGACCATCAAGAGTCTTGGCTCAGAGGCCGCGCACGGTGGTGTGAAGAGCCGAGGGCTCGAACCACACGTAGACGCCGGCGCCCAGGGCCGCGTCGACGCGCTCTCGGAATCGCACCAAGGCGGCGGGCATGGGCTGCGGCAGCTCAAACACCAGTGTGCTGCCCACCTGTGCGGGTTGCCAGAAGAAGCTCTTGTCAACGTGAGGAGATGAAGAAGGGCTATGGTTGAGCACGTACGCGAGGGCCGCGGTAGTGCGAGGCCCTGTTGCGGCCCGTTGCCACTCGGTCGATGTAGCGGTCAAGTAGCGCTTCATCAAACTCTGCCACCACGTTGCGCACCTTTTGCTCTTCTTCTTGTCTGGAGGACCAGGTGGTGAGGCAGGGCATACCATGGCAATGATGACTATCTCATGTATTGGGAAGCATACCCGACCTCGGTGACGATGGGGCTGGTGTGGTCTAGGTCGATGGGGTGGACCGTGAGCCTCTTCTCGAGGGAAGTGCAGCAGTAGATCACCACGGCCAACTGCTCCACACGGAACGGTGTCTCGTCGGGGAGCAAGCCGTTACACTCGTCGCACACACGCTTGAGGACGCGCAGCTGGGCGAGAGTGAGCGGCGGTGCATCGTCAGCCAGCGCTCCAAGCGTGGTCTTGGGCCACTTGCTGCCTGGGTTCTCTGTGCCACAGCCTCCTCCATCAGCAACCATGCCAGCACCACTTGAAGAACCAACCAACCTGGTGGCAGTTCGGGGAAGTGCTGGCCAATGCGTTCTTTTAGGTCCGCCAAAGGGCGAGGAAAGCCACGGTAGGCCAGTGTCAGCACGCCGTCCCAGGCCACCATGAACGCCCACGGCCGCAGCTCCGTCCTTGGCGTGCTGCGCGTCCATTAAAAAAATTAAAATAAGAAGAATTTGTTTTCTTTTTCTTTCTCTGTCTCGCCGCGAGAAACTCATTTTTACTGGAAACGCGGCGGAGCGTCAGTTGCGGAAGATGAAGAGGTTGCTCACATCCACGGCACGAAGTAGAGCTGCGTCGCTGACGCCAGTGGTGCGCACATCATGGAAGAGCGCTGCATCGCTGGGCGCGCGGTCGGCAACGGCTCTCCTTCGCAGCTCTGGATCGGCCGCCAATTTGAGTCATCGTGGTTGGGCTACTCAAGCCACGGCAGCTCCTTCTTCTGTGCACACGACGCAGGACTTTAGTAGCGTCAAGAGAGGCAACGGTATGGTGTCTTGTACATCCATCACGAACACTTTACACGATTTCTCCTCTCCATGCGCGTACTGAGGGTTTGTTCTGTAGAGCGGGAGAAGCCATCGTTGAGCGTGGGCGACCAGCTGCACGGGTTCCGTGTGCTCAAGGTTTGCGCCCCTTTGAGACGCACCCGCTAAGGTTGGGCTCACGTGACGCTGGTGCTGATGTAGGTTGTGCCGATCCCCGAGCGCAACTTCATGACCTACCAACTGGTCCACGAGAAGACCGGTGCACGTTTGTTCCACGTCGACTGCAGCGACACCAATAACGTCTTTTGGTTCGCGTTCCACCTCTTATGAGCTTCGTTGCATGTGTGCTGATGAGCCGTGCATGCGCGTTTCATCACCGTCATAGTGTCACGTTCAAGACCGTCCCGACGGATTCGACAGGCGTGGCGCACATCCTGGAGCATACGACACTGTGCGGGTCAGAAAAGTATCCCGTGCGCGATCCCTTCTTCAACATGCTCAAGCGGAGCTTGAACACCTACATGAACGCCTACACCGGTACGCCACGGTCATCACCATCACGCGCTTGTGGTTCTGCACCGCCTGGCTCACCGCGCTTGTTGGCTTGGGATTCAGCACCGGACCACACGTCGTATCCGTTCTCGACCCAGAACGTGAAGGACTACTACAACCTCTTGTCGGTATACCTCGACGCCACCTTCTTCCCCAAGCTGGAGCCTTTTGACTTCATGCAGGAGGGCCACCGCCTCGAATTTGAGAAGCTCGACGGTCCGTCTCCCTTTCGTTTCTCCCTCCTTGCGAAGTCAGCATGCTGACGTCCCTTGGCATAACGTTGGACACATGCCAGACGCGTCGTCGCCGCTCAAGTTCAAGGGCGTTGTCTACAACGAGATGAAGGGTGCCATGGTAGGACCTACTTCCCCCCTCTTTTCCCTCACATAATGTGGAGGCACCAATCGAGCTGACCTCTTGCTTGCTTGCTTGTTGATGATGATGATGATGATCAGTCCGAGGGAGACTCGATCTTCTACCAGGCGCTGCACTCGAACCTGTTTTCGCGGACCACCTACA
>NAVB01000239.1:0-41878 GCA_002179805.1 Acanthamoeba lenticulata | reverse complement strand
GGGCGTACATGGGGTCTTCGAGTACGTCCCACACAGACCGCAACATGTCAAGGGAGATGGAGCGCTTGAATTCAACGGCCTGGCGGGCTGCTTCTCGCGGCGAGAGGGCATACTTGAGCATGCACGAGGAAAACATTGTTTGCTTCGACACGAAGTTGCCCATGGCGTACGACTTGCCCGTGGCCGCAAAGAAGATGTTGAGTTGCTTTGCGTAGGAGGCCAGCTCCTTGTTGTACTGCATGCAGGCGTGGTGCAGTTGTTCAGTTCTTGATCCCATAACCAAGAGCAAGCGAGAGCGCACCTCGTAGCCCATGTGGTGGGGCTGCAGATGACTGCGCCAGGGCACGCTCTGGGGCAGAGCCGCGTCGAGGACAGGCAAAGTCTCGTAGGGCTGGTCGGCCGACGCCGGCAGGACGCCAATCACGGTCAGGCCCTGCACCGTCTGTTCGTGTGTGGCCATTCTCGCGTCCGTGAGACAGCTCGGCAGTGTGAACCTTGAGCGAGAGGGATACGGGCGTACGAGTTCGAGAAGGGCAAAGGTGGTCTGCATGCTTTCCCGGAGCTCGGCGAACCTGGCCTCCATCTGGGCGAAGCTGCACTGCTCCAGGAACGAGCGGAAGTGCGCCGACGCCTGCTCGTCCTCCAGAGGCGCCGAGGGCGGGACCTCCTCCACGGCCTGCCCCTGCACCTTCAAGTGCTGTGCACAATCTCATGTGAGCGCCACCGGTTGCTCGGAGGTGATTGGCAGGTTGGGACTCACCTCCACGACGAGCCCGTGCGTGACGCCCATGTGGTGGATGAGGAACCCGTAGGCCGCGCTCAACGGTTCCTCCACCACGCGCAGCAAACTGAGGCGTCGGCGTGATGGACGCGGAGCGGTCAGTCCAATGTTGTGTGCATGTGGAGAAGCAGACACGATCCAGGGGCGGAGGAGCACCTGCGATAGCCGCCGAGGGCGACGACGCCGAGCCGGTCGGCCGTGGGGAGCTGCAATTGGCGGATGGCGTCGAACAGGAAGCGGATCTGGCGCATCACGGTATCCAGCTTGACGAAGTAGGCCTGTGCTTCATCGTATCTGTCGCACAAGCCATGGCCATGTGTGAGCGGAAGGCGAGAAAAGAAGCAGCACGTGGGCTTACGCGTAAGTACCGCTTGGAGTGCCTGTTGTCCTCCCACAGGGCCTTGGCGTGACTCACGAGGAGCAGAATGCGGACGATGACGTCGGACAGCGCCTCCTCCTTTGCTTCAAGCGCGGCGAGGAGCTGTGCCACCTTCTGTTGGACGGCCTCCTGGCCGCCGGGCTTCCACTTGAGCTCCAGATAGCGCAGGTGGGGTGGTGGCGAAGGGAAGCTCGTGAGCGCCGCAGAGGCCGCCAGATGCGAGGTCGAGGTTGACTCGACGGCGACGTCGGTGGCGCTTGAGTTGTGGACAGTTGCGGTCACAAGTTCAGGAGGAGCACTCGTGGTGGCATCGTCGCACGATGCATCGTCTCGTTTGCCCAGGGCCATAATCTTGCGCAAGGGCCCGGGAAATTCGATGTTCCCCCAACTCATCTCTCAAGCAGAGAACAGAATGTCGAAATGGAAGACAAAATTGCTGTACGAGGTGGGTCCTCCTTGATCAAGCTCCTGGCAAATAAATGAAACTTATGGCGGCTCGCGTCGTTGCAAGTATTACGACCCCAGGTTGGCGCAGGGCCGGTTGCTCTTCCGGAGCAAGCCGCCGACGCGTCGCACACAACGCCCGTTGGGCTCGCCCCCGTCAATTTCGCCTCCCCCAGATTTCTGGCGCCTCTCGCGGGCAAACGTTCGGTAGGTCTGGCGTTGCGCTCTCAACGCGATGATCACTGATCACGACGTCTCTCCCACCTGCTGCAAGAAGCTTCAAGTGGCTTCACCAGACATGGAAAAGGGAATGGAGCTGGTAATAGGTCTGTTTTTTCCACATTAAACCACAACCAGCGTTCGGCCGCTTGCCAGGGCCGTCGGTCAAGGCAGGGTCCACATGCAGATCTTGGTGTCCTCACCGCCGGTGATGAGGGTTCGTCCCTGGCGGTGCGCGAGGCCGGCTGCGTGTGAGAACAATATCGCCTTTCACCGTGAGTGCGTGAGTGTGTGTGACGCACCTGCACATCCCAGTCAAAGCACCGCACCACCCCGTGGTGACCGCCATGCAGTCGAGAAACAGGCTTGATCCCCGTCTGCTCGACTCGGAGGACGTCAACGTTGCCCCTGCAGATGGAAACACTTGAGCGGTTTGCAGGGGATGCAGCGCGCCAGCGGCTTGAGGACGACGTACTCAAAGGTCCCTGTGACCATGAAGAGGCCGTCGCTCGCGGGGTCGTACTGGCAGTCGATCACGTAGTCGATGGGCACCACGCCGGCCAGAGCCTGCCGAGCGTCGTCCAGCTTGGCGACTTCCTCGTTCTGTTCAACGTTGTAGAGGCACATCGTCTGGTCCGACGAGACGACATACATGAAGGCGCCACTGGGCCCGAAGAAACCGAGCGTCTCGACAGCCTTGTCGGTGGGCGTGACTGCGCGAGCGCCACACGGCCACGCCACGGTTCGTCAGCAAAAAAGCCACACGTGGAAGGAGAAGCCAAGGGGGGCCAACCCGACACCAGGGCGTCGTCTTCGTTGGGCTGCGTAGTGTCGAACATGCACACGAGGCCGTCTGTCGAGCTCGAGAAGAGCCGGTTCTGTGCGACTGGATGGAAGAGGATCTGGACATAATCGAGTATGAGCGCGAAGCACCTCTTGTGAAAGAAGGATGGCGCACGCACATGAGTGATCTCCTCGTTATGGGACTCTGAAAAGATGGCCTCGGGCGGTTGCTGCTTGCCCGGCGCGGCCTTGCGGAGGTCCCAGAAGAGGATGTTCTCTTTGGCGCCAGCGGCCAGCACCATGTCGCCCGCACCGCCGATGTCAAAGCTCTCCACCGGCTCATTGGCTAGTCACGACAAGCTGACGTCAGCTGCCGCAAGTCACAGAAAGAAGTGAGCGAGGAGCCCACGCACCGGCGAAGATGCAGGCGAGGGCCTGTGTGCGGAGGTCCCAGCATCGAATGCTGCCGTCGTGTGAGGAGGACCAAAGGAGGGAGGGGTTCTGCTTGGCAAAAGCGATGCGCGTGATTGTGTCGTCGTGGCCAGTGATGCGGCCTCCAAAGTCAAGGGTCTGCCGCGAGAATAAGCAGATGCCGTTGGTCGAGTCGGCGGATGCAAGTATCTCGACCGGAGCTGGCGCTCCGGGGGTGGCCAATTTTGTGGATTTACTGAAGTGGGTGAGATAGGTGGTTGGATCAGCCTCCTCCAGCTGCTGCGCGAGCTGGCGCTGCACCTGACGCTGTTGTGCGTCGGAGGGCGTGGGCACGATCACCGACTTGGCGAGGAGGCCAGAGGGGATTGCTGCCGGGGCGTCCATATCACCGCGAGTGGCAAGATGAAGATTTGCACAACCCCTTTTTTCCTTTATTTTTTCCGTTCTTTTACAGGTCTTCTTTCTTTTGGTGTCTTTCGGCTAAACAAGAACCCACTACGCATCGCCGACGGCCTGCCTCTGCATCTTGCTCCAGCGAAGGCCGCACGCATTGCACAGCCTGATATTGGACGTCACTCTAGAGTGTGAGCAGCAGGTTGGTTCTAAGGGGTCGTCAACGTACGTCTGGCTGCCGTGTGGGCCTTTCCTCCATTCTGGAGTCTTCTCGGTCTTGCACCCGAAGCACTGCCGAGGGATTTCGATTTGTGGTTTGGGTAGCTCCCTTGTGTTGACTGACCTGGCCTTGCTTGCCGAGGACGACCGAGGCTCTGGCTTCATCTTAGCAGCGTTGGGCGGCAGACGGGTGGGCAGCTTGTGAGAGCTTGGTGTCGGCGTAGGCCCTCGCGTTGGTGATGATAGCGTCGCTGTCCTATTGGGCGTGAGGTTGATCCAGCACATGGCCAAGTCGGGGAAGAAAGGCGAAACGACGTCGGCTTGCACCGGCGAAGGAGGTGTGGAAGGACGAGGACTCCACGTCAAAGGTTGCTTCTGTGCTGGATGAGCCTCAAAAGCGCTTAGCAGAGAGCAAACTTCTGCGATCTGGTGCAAGACTTGATGGAGAGCTTCAGCAGATTGCTCGTTCCGCCCGTTCTCGCACAGTTGCCTGAGCCCAGAAAGAGCGTGATTGACCTGTGGAGAGTCTGACAGGTAAGAGGGGTGTAAACGGCAAAGAAGCGCAAGGAGAGCTGAGACCTTAGCCAAGAGGGAAGTAGAGAGCATGGTGTATGGGTCTGGAGTTGTGGTAGTGTTGTGTAAAGCCTGGCTGTTGTTGGCGTAAGTGAAGAAAAACAAGAACTGTTCAGGAACAGTGAGAAGTGGTCGTTCAGGCGACCGGCAGATCCACCTCAGAAAGGAAGCCGTGCATGCCGCCAAAGCCTTTCCTGGCGCCAGCGTAATGCCCAGCACACAACCCGAAGCCATCGTGCCGGTCTAGGCAATGAAGTGGTCACAGTGCAAATTGCTCAACCCGTCGTTTCCGACATCATCTGCTGATCGCTTGCCACTGCTGTGCTTTTTTCCGTTTCATCGTCTGTTCAACCAATGGTCGATCGAAGGTTTGACCAATCCATGGCTTCTTTGTCGGCGGAAAGTAGCCGGTTCGGTTGGCATTTTTCTGGCAATTTATTTTTTGGCACAAGCCGGCAAGCAGGCGTTTCAACCAAAATTCCAGCAGTTGACTGGAAAACGCACGGCACGCAAGTGGCGGTCACGCCAAGATGGTGATCTGTGGTTCGGCTGTGGGCGACTCTCGCTACACACGAACGGTGCTGGCTGAGATTTCGACCTCTTTTCCAACTCATGTACGTCTTGGCTGAGGTGTCAAGCAGCAAGCTATGTACGCGTGAGTTGGCCGGCGTGGGCCTACGGGCGGCTCAGCCTGGCGAGCGCGGCGGCTTCAGCGTGGGGATGGAGAGAAACGAGAGAAAACAAGCTCCAAACTTGGGGGAACTGGGCCACTTCGTGCGCCCCGTTTGAACCCAGCCCGGCACCCAATAAAGAGTAGCGCAAGTCACGTTCAATTATTCAATCAGCCTCCTCTGAAGTAACACAAGCTCTTCTTCACCAAGAAGTAGAGAGCAGTCCGATATAGTCTATCAATCACACCTCCTCATTTTCCTTCTCGTTCGCACCTCCTCTCCAAACTTCCAACCACCACCCTCTCCCTTTTAGAGCAACTCCGCCGTCCAGCTACTCCTTCACCTTCCTTCCACTACACAATGGCCGTCGCTACTACAACGACTACTGCTCTTCACCACCACCTCCACAACGACATGCTCATCATGGAGGAGAACGACATGGACCTTATCGACATCCACAACCTCATCGGCAGCGGCTCCTCGGCTCAGGTCTACCTGGGCAAGCACACCAAGCTCAACCTGAGCATGGCCGTCAAGCTCATGAAAAAGGACTCCACCACCGAGCGTGGTCGCAAGAGGATCGCCCGTGCGCGCAACGAGGGCCTCACGATGGCTGCCCTTCAGCACAGGAACATCTGCCGAGTTTACGGCACCCTGGAGACCAAGAAATACGTCGTCCTTCTCCTCGAGTACTGCAAAGGAGGTGCGTGTTCCCTTCTATCCCTACTTGCGTTGTTGAACACTCGCTTACGTGCTCCTCTCTACACAGGTGACCTTTTCGATAAGCTCAACAACTTTGGTCCCATGTCCGAGGATGAGGCGCGCCGCTACTTCCTGCAGCTCATCGACGTGGTCAACTTCATGCATCAGCGCGGCTACATTCACCGCGACATCAAGCCCGAGAACATCCTCGTCGACGAGGCCGGCAACCTCATTCTCACCGACTTCGGCTTCGCCCGCCAGTATGACTACAAGCAGCGCCTCGACGAGTGGGTGGGCACTCTCCAGTACACGTCGCCTGAGATCGTGAGCCAGACTCCTTACATCGGCCCCGAGGTCGACGTGTGGGCCTGCGCGACCGTGCTCCTCGCCATGCTTACCGCCCGCGTGCCCTTCAGCGCCCAGCGGGAGTCGATGGTGGTGAAGAAGATCAAGAACGGCGACTTCTCCTCTGCGATCGTCTCATCGGGCGTCAACCTCTCGCCCGAGGTGATGCAGCTCCTCCGTCACATGCTCGAGCCTAACGTGGAGAAGCGTGCGACCATGGCCGACGTTCTCGCTCACCCTTGGGTGCGCGGCGAGGGCGCCTTGTCCTCCTCGACGACGGTCTCGAGCCCCTTCTAAGCTATCTTCTGTCTCTTCCTACCCTCCTCTGTCTATCCTCCAACGTCCGGACGGCCAGCTCGATAGCGAGCTTCGCCAATCCTCCTCTTGTACCCTCGAACAAACTGATCGTGGTGTACCATCTCCTCTGTGAGGTCGCAACACGACATGTACATAAACCGATTTTCTATTTATCTTAACCGCACTTTCTCTTCCTGTTTTGGCCGGAAAAGACAAGGAATGAATCTTTATTCATGGAGGAAGAAGGTGTTGACCCCAACGACGAGTACCAGCTAGCAACTCCGCTGCGCAAGCCACGCTTGTTTGCTTACGACTGGGCCAAGGGATTTGTTTCCCCCTACCGCCCAGCAGAAGTACTAGTCCCTCCCCCTCTCCACAGCCGCAAGCCCACTCACCGCGACTACGATTCGCAGGAAGAAGTTGTGCGGTCGGTGCTAGAGCTGGTACGGCCACAAGAAGACGACGTTGTGTTCGATCTGGGTTCTGGTGATGGCCGCTTTCTCTTGTCCTTCGCTGCCGCCATACACGAGAGGCACGGAGGCAACACCGTGGCGTGCTCCGCAGAAAGCCCAAAGCCCGTTATAGGCTACGAGCTCGACGCTAGTCTTGCGGCGCTCTCTCGCAACCACGCAGCAGACGCTGGGCTCAGTCATCTCATCGAGGTGCGAGAAGAAGGCACGTCTCCCTTGACACACGACACTGGGAGTTTTATGCACACGGAGCGTTCTAACCTGTGCACGCTGCTGCCGCGGAGCAGACTTGACACAAGCGGATCTGTCGCCAGCGACTATAATTGTAGCCTTCCTGCTGCCTGAAGCGTTGCGCTCCCTCATCCCTAAAGTGCGTGCGCCTTCCCCTTTGCTGGATGGCTGCCACGGACTGACATCGGAATCATAGCTGCTCGAATTCCTTTCCGTCTCGCCTCGCCGCCTGGTGGTGACGATCGGTTGGTCCCTGCCAGAGGAGTACCGCACGGATCTCTTGCTTGCGGCGCATCTGCTTCCTCCTTGTGACGCAGAGCCCAAAGATGCAAAGTCTCAATTCGCTCGGCTGGGTTATTACGTGTATGGACAGCGCTGGGGTTCGACCAGCAACAGCTAAGGTGTTACAAGCCTTGTTTTCTTTCTTTCTTTGTTTTGGGCGTTGATGACGTCAGCACGCCCAGGCAAATTTCGTGGGCTTGGGAGGGACGACACGTCAGTGTTGGTGACGGTGCGCAGATCGATAGGTTGGCTTGTTTCATCTCCATCTTTGGCTGCGTGACAATCAACATCGCATCTAGCCGTTCCTTCCTTGCTCGATCGAACTTGACTTCCAATTGAGCGGTAGATGAAGGCTCCCACAAATCCCTTCGCCAGATCTACACCCCACCAAAGTGCACTTGGGGTGCCTTTCAGTCCTGCGGCTGCCTTCAGTGCCCCTGGGCTTGGTGGCGCTCCACCTCCTCAACAAACGGCCGACTCAATTCAAATGGCCACCCCTGTTGCCCACACGAGTGTCGCAGCTGCGCCAGCGCAAACGATGCAGGGTCCTCCCATTCTTCCGAGGCAGCCAATGCAGTTCCCACAATCCCAATTCCAGGCTAATCAGCACCTTGGAGGCGCCACTCAGACCCAATGGGTTACTCCTCCTACAACTGGTGGCCCTCCCACCACTCCCTACGGCCAAATCTCTTCACCGCCTGCCGCCCACGCTGGTGGTGCCCCTCATATGCAAGGCACGCCCACCGGAGGAAACTGGGGCGCTGTGCCTGCGGTGGCTCAGGTCACGCAACAAATGCAGGTAAAATTGCTCTTGGGTTCTTCATTCGTCTCATCATTACACTTTTATTTATTAATTCTTTTTTTTTTATGTCATAAAAATAATCAACCTCGCTATTTTATCTCGTCCAGGGCATGCAACTAGCGGCCGACCCGTCGCAGCAGTACTCTGCCCCGCCGGTCCACTACATGACCGCGATGACTACTCCCCACCAGTACACCGGGGCAGCGCCGCCAACCCAGTTCACCCCCGCTGGGGGAGCGCCTCCTCCGTCTCAGTTCACTGGGCAAGCACCGCCTACCCAGTTCACCTCCACTGGAGGAGCGCCTCCTGCCCAGTCACAGTTCTCTGTGCCGCCGATGCAGTTTGTGCCGGTCACACCTGAGCCCGCCCAGCAGCCTCAGGCACGGCTGGACCTCAACCAGGTACTCCCCTCCTGCCTGCATGAAACCCGTCGGTGTGTCCACGAGCGAGATAATGTTTTCCTCACTTGGCCGACCCGGTAGATGCCGTCTGCTGCGCGCGACACTACCAAGACCGTGGAGTACCGCACGAGCTTCTGCGGCATTCCGCCCACGCCCGGCAGCCGTTTCTGGGTCGTTGAACAGGACAACTGCTCGCCGCGCTTCATGCGCGCCTCGACCTACAACGTGCGTGACTGCCTCGTCCTTAACCTTTACTAGGTGCACCTGCCCATGCTGAGCTGCCGCCACCATCACCACCATCCGGCTGTTGTTGGCCACACACGAACGCAGATCCCGGCCTCGTCGGATCTCCACATGCAGAGCGGCCTCCCGTTCGGACTCCTGGTCCAGCCGATGGCTGAGCCCGGTCTGGGAGAGTCTCCCGTGCCCCTCGTCGACTTTGGCTCCTCCGGGCCTCTGCGGTGCGCTTCACAAGATTCTTAATTTATTCTTCTTTTACTTATTTGTTGATGCTTATTTTTCACACAGATGCGGCCGCTGCCGTGCCTACATCAACCCCTTCGACACGTTCATCCGAGGCGGCACTCACTACGTGTGCTCGCTTTGCACGGCCGTCAACGAGGTGCCGCAAGCCTACTTCTGCCCGCTGGAGCCCTCTGGCCGCCGTGCCGACCTCGCCCAGCGGCCGGAGCTGTCCCGCGGCTCGGTCGAGTTCGTGGCGACGGCCGAGTACATCACTAGACCGCCCATGCCGCCCGTGTGGGTGTTTGTCATCGACGTATCGGCCACCGCGCTCGCCACCGGCCTGCCCCAAACAGTCGCCAAGGCCCTCGAGAAGGTGCACTTTTCCTAGTCGCACTACTCCGGCGTCCAGCTTTACTCATCGTTGTTGTGCCGCTTCGACGAGCAGCTGTTTGCCGAGTCGGCGGCTGATGAGCCCGCGCGTGTGGCGATCGTGACCTACGATGCCTCGGTTCACTTCTATCAAGTGCGCAACCAGCAGCAGCCCCGCATGCTTGTCATGCCCGACATTGACGAGGTACGTGTACTCTCCCCATGGCCCATTGATGTTTGTCAATCAACTGATCAACCCCTTTTTGTTCACGGGCCTTCAGCCGTTCGTGCCGTGCAGCATCGAGGCTCTGGCCGTGCGCTACACGGAAGCCAAGCCGGCATTCGACTCACTGCTGTCTCGGCTTCTCACCCTCTTCCCGACCCCCGAGCAGGACTCGGCCCTCGGCGCCGCCCTGCAGGCCTCCTACCACCTCCTTGAGGAGAGCGGTTCGTATTTTCATCCTTTTGTTTCTTTTTCTTTTGTATTTTGTATTTTGTGTTTTTCGTGGTGGTCGCTTACCTGCAGCTGGCCATGGACGTCGTTGACAGGAGGCAAGATCTTCCTGTTCGCCTCGTCGCCCCCCATGTGCGGTGTGGGTGCGCTCAAGCCGCGGGAGGAAATCAAGCCGGGCGCCGAGAACGAGAGCACCCTGTTCCGCCCGCAGAATCCGTTCTACACCAAGCTTGCCGAGACCTGCGCCACTAACAAGGTCACCGTGGACCTCTTCCTCTTCCCGCAGACTCAGTTTGACGTCGCCTCCGTCGGCGAGGTACGTACTCTTTTTTCCTATTTATGTCTCGTTACTAAGGCATTTTCTTGAGAATTATTATTCAATTTATGTTCTTCCGGAATAGTAACGTTAATGCTCTTGCAGGTGGCAAAGGGCACAGGCGGGCACGTTTATTACTACACGCCGGGCCTGGCCACGGAAGAGATGAGCAACAGGCTCTACCCCGACATCGCCAAGAACCTCGCCCGCGGCACGGGCTACGACGCCCTCATGCGAGTACGCTGCAGCACGGGCCTCAGCGTCAAGGGCTACGAGGTGCGTCTCTCTTTTCGTCCGCTCGCCCGCCTTCGCTTGCTCACCAAGCGCTGACTCTGCCGCCGCTGCTGCCGACGTATAGGGCCACTTGCGTGTGATCGAAGGCCGTGACGTTGAGCTGCCCACCGTGGACTCAGCCAAAACGATCGCGTGTCTGTTGCAGCACGACGAAACGCTGCCGGAGAAGAGCATGGCCGTGTTCCAGGCTGCGCTGCTGTACACCACGCACCAGGGCCAGCGCCGCATCCGTGTCCACACGCTGCAGCTCCCCACGGCGTCCGCCCTGCCCGCCGTCGTCCGCTCGGCCGACGTCTACACGTCGGTCGCCCTCATGGCCCGGCACGCCATCAAGGAGGTCGCCCGCGTCTCTCTCCAAGGTGCTCCTTCCTTTTACTTGAGGCGCATAGTAGAATTAATTTTAAAATTAATCATTGGTTTGTTGCTGCAGCTGGCCGCAATGCGCTGGTGACTGGCGCTGTGTTCCCGCTCTACTCCTACCGGAAGAACTGCGGACAGTCTCAGGCGACCACGCAGCTCGTGCTGCCGGACTCGCTGCAGCTCCTGCCCGCGCTGACCCTCGGCCTCCTCAAGAACCCCATCTTCAGGTCCCTCTTCCCTCTTACTTTTCTTTTAAATTGTTGTTTATTCACTTTTTGTTTTTCAAATAATTCCAATTATTCACAGGCCGGAGACGCGCCCCGACGAGCGGATGGCCCTGTTCGCGACCTTCAACACGATCCCGCTGGAAGTCCTGCCCACCTTCTTCTACCCGACGCTCTTTGCCCTCCACAACGACTCGGGCGAGGTACCGCCTCCCCATCTTCCCTTTCGCTCACCATGTGAGCTTTAACGGCGACTCGCTTGGGCCTGACAACGATCGTGACGCACATCAGTGGGGCCAGAAGGACGAGTCCGGCACGGTGGTGTTGCCGCCGGCGCTCCGCCTGTCGACGACGCAGCTCGAGGGCCACGGCGCCTATCTCATGGACGACGGGCGCCACATCTACCTGTGGTGCGGCCCCAGCATCAACCCGAGCCTGCTGGAGGACCTCACCGGCTCGCCCGCCTTCCACCTCATCGACCCCATCAAGGTGCGTCCTCTCTTCTCTGTCCCGCTCGCTCCATGTTGGCTTCTCACGGCCTTTTTCATCTTCTTCTCTTCAGGCGACGCTGACGGCGCGGGACAACGAGCTGTCGCGGCGCGTGTGGGAGGTCATCGGCGCCCTTCGCGCGCGTACGCCGCAGGAGCAGGTCGTGCAGCTGGCCCTCCCGCGCACCCGCGCCGAGCTGCAGTTCTTCGCCGGGCTCGTGGAGGACAAGTCGCCGCAGGGCATGTCCTACGTCGACTTCCTGGTCCACCTCCACAAGCACATCCAAACCAAGATATCTGGGTTCGTTGTGCCGTCATCATCGTCAAGGAGAAGTAGTTGATCTAACATGCGAGGGGGTGACGCGCGCAGTGATGAGACGTCGCAGGTCGCCATGCGGGCGATGGTCGAATGGAGCTGATCTTCTTCTGTTCTGCCATCACGCTCGTTACTTGCCTTCTTCTCCGCCTTACCTTGATTGGACCCTAAAAGGGTTCTTTTTTTTAATCATTTCTTAACAAAAAGAGAAACAGAAATACGCTGGAGCTCTTTCCCGACCCTTTAGCATTCTTCAAGGAGTCTTGAGCCACTCCTGGGCCAGCACCCAGTAGACATCAGGCAGATTGTCAACAGGACCGTCGGGCCACACCCAAATGCTTTGGATGGCGAACTTGGGCAACGTGTAGAAGATTTCCACCAGTTCGGCGTCGGTCTGGGACGCGGGCAAGAGACCAAAGCCGTAGTGCTCCACACCTCCAGCGCTGGGAATGTCCTGCTGGAGCATCCCTTGAAGAGTGGGAGGCACGAACCCATAGGTGCCCATGTCCATCCAAATGTCCACCGCTGCATCCACCCCAGCAGCACATGTTAGCTGTTGGCTCGAAGAAGCCGGGGATCAAACCTTTACGACTGTCTGCGAAGAAGGATCCCAGCACTGCCGTGTCGTAGCTGAGGATCAAGCCTTCATCGTTGAGGCTTTGCCTGAAACGAAGGAGGAAGTCGTCCAAAATCTGAAGCACGCGATCTATGCGGTAAGTACTACATAAAAAACACGTGAAGAACCTAACGGGGAGAATGGTACGCGCTCGTCCGGGACACCAGACTCCCAATCGATGTTGTATCCGGCATACTTGTTCTTCTTGGCAATTTTCGTGGCTCGGTAGATCACATCATCTGCACCACGATGTTAAGTTGCAACGCAGATAAAAAGCGAGGAGTCAACCTTGAAGGTCGCGTGAGTTCATCAGCAAGTTGAGGCCAGTGCCATCGTAGCCAGGAGGCAGAGTGATACAAGGCATCACCTTCAGCCTGCAGCTTATCTTAGATAGAAAAAAGGATAGAGCTAACGAATGAGGAGGTTCAGAGCTCGGACCCGAACGACTTCACTTGGGCTATGACACTATCCCACAAGGGACAGACCGAATAAGTGCCATTGTTGTTGCAGGGCTGCTGCGCCGGAACTGTTGGGTCGCAGCTGCAGGCGAAACGGCCGTTAATGTCAATCATATACGAGATGACGCTTATATGAGTGAGCGAGGCAGCATTTTGCTGTATAACCGCTGAGTGTCGAGTGGCGTGAGTACCCCCACGCATCAGAAAGGGGGTTAGGTAATACCCGCTGTAGTGTTACGACCAAAGTCGCTCCACATTACAGACATCTTGGCGGCATCTGCTAACCAAATGCATGCCACAGTGCTGAGTAGGAAGAGGGCAAGGCAGTGTGGGCCCGTCTTCATCACCGTTAAAAAAAATTTGTGGGTAGGGTATTCCTCTTTCTGTGGCAGGTAGCCACACGGCGTTTTCAAGTTGGAAAAGTTTAAAAAAGAAAATTTTGGCTTTTTCAACTCTCACGAACTGAAACTAAACACATTTCGAAGCTGGGCGACGACACAGCTGGCCTGCCGTTACCCACTGAGGTATTGAATTGTGAGGGAGAGAAGTTGGGCTCATGAACTGACTGCTTCTCAGCTGCGGTTCAGCATATGGGCCCTACTCGACGTCCGTAGTCTGTGCCAAGCGGCCCTGGTGTGCCGAACCTGGCGCACGCTCTCCTCCGACAACCACTTGTGGGTATGTCTCAAGGCTACAAGGTGCGACAAGCTTCAGCATTAACGATGTTGTTGCGGGTCTATCAATGCAGAGGGAGGTGTGCCGCCGGGAACTGAGCGACCTCGAGTGGACTCCATGCATGCTGGCCCGTCGCCACAAGTCGTGGAAGCACCACTTTGGCGTGCGTCTGCGTACCGTCGATCCCTTTCGTGTGGCTCTTCAACGGGCCGCGCAGGCGTTGCTCGACGACGCTCACCGTCGCGCCGGGTAGTTGCCCAAACCTTCTTTCTTCTTTCTCCCATGGCGGTGGTGCCTCATGACATCTTCTTCTCTTTCAAAGGGGCAAGCCGTCCACCGAGTCGGTGGAGCTGTTGATCGCGCTGAACTACGACACCAGCCGAGACTACCGGTTCTCCTTCAAGGTCTCCTTGCCACATGCCATCAGGTACCTCGCCCAAGGGCTGGAACTCACTTGGCCATGCATCGACTTCATCACCCTCATGATGAAGCTTCCCGCGCCCTCTGACATCTGATGTGCCCAATCGATTGGGGTCGTGCACCCGCGCGCGGGGGGACGTCCGCAGCCATCCTGACGTGCGCAGGCCCATGGCTGTCATCGCCGCCGAGGGGTCGACCGCCCTCGAGGCCGAGGCCACGAGCCTCGGCCTCAACTTCTACGACTTTGACTACCTCCGTTCATACCAACGCGACCGAAAGAAGCTCAAGAAATGGGGTACTGTAGTTCTCAGCTCCTCCATCCCACACGGCGACTTGAGCTATTTTTCTGGTGATGGTGATGATGCGAACAATGAAGAGTCTTTTCTCCGTCGACGTTGCAGTCAGCCGGAACGTCAAGTACTGGGCCCCGGCCAACGCGATCCGGCAGGTTCCACGCATCGTGGGTCCGTGCCTCAACAGGGTGTTCAAACGCAGCATGATGCCGATGTGGCCACAACGGCGACATTTTTGTGCACTCTCTCTCTCTCTCTCTATGAATGCTGGTTGCCGCGTGCTTCGCGCAGGCTGATCGGGGGAAAGTAGGCGCTCATGTGCGGATCCACGGTGGTTCTGCCACTGGACCGCGTACGGCGTGGAGTGGATCCCGAGGTGCTACACTCCCGGGATATAGAAGAACGAGAATGGGCCACATGAAGTGAAGTCTCTTTATTCTAACCTTTTTTCCGTCCAGCCTTGAAACGTAGCAAAAAGTATGCAAGGACATGAAACACCATATAGTTCATCAACAACAATAAAAAACCGGCCCACAACGAATGTTCATTGTCATCAAACCCAAGTTTTTTCAGTTCAGCCTTTCCATCTAAATATTTATCATACATTAAACATCCATACAATTATAATGCATTTAAACATACCAGCCACACATGTTTTGTCAGGGGAACATGTAAAAATCATTCCTTTAAATTCAAGATTTGCTAATATTTGAAAACCATATTTAAATAATGAAAAATATTTTGCCCAAAAAAACCAATATGGGATCGATTTTTCGTTCATGAAAAAGCCACCTAAAAATAAATTAACATCAATGAAACCACAAGCCAGAAAAAAATACATACCTAACAACATTAATGGGATAAAAACAACTGGAGATATGGCCATGCCAATATCCATACTAGGAGCTCCAGCACTTATTGCCATTCCTTTAAATATATGTTAATCAATTTTAATAGCTTTGGTATGTAAAAAACATTTTTACATACCAAGACCTTGAGCAACATTTGCTAAAACAATTATTGCAGCAACAAAAATGAAAAAATTCTCTGCATCAGGTTGGAATCCCACCTAGCAAATAAAAGTTAAAAAGTTAGCATCTTTTTAAACACAAAAACATGGTACCATCCAATAAGTAATACAACAAAACAAAATTGGGAATAAAGTGGTGAAAGGGATTTCAGCTGTGAGCTTGGCAAGATAGTAAGTCAATGTGCTATATGCACCAACAGCATGCTCCCTAATAAACACAGGCCGTTCAACAGGAAAAATCACTAATGTACTCATTAACCCACTCATAGCTAGTGATGATTAGTATCACTGTTGAATAAACATGGAGGAAGCTGTACCTTGATTTACAGTAATAAAGAACAATGCGCCATTTCGGTCTTGGATACTTTTTTGGTCTTTGCCCACCTGCAGATGCGTGGTTAGTCAGCTAACAAGGAAACCATGGTGGATGGTTGTACCTGTAGGTAGAGAAAACCGACCAGTAGAGAAAGAAAAAGGGTTTGTGCAATTCTTGCTTGCACCATGAGAGGATTGCGAGCGTTAAGGAGGAAACATCTGAGGGCCAAGATCGCTGCGCCAGCCAGTATGGATCAGCTTTCAGAGTACTCAGGAGGTTATCAAAGGTCTGTACCCCATCTATACATAAAGTTTGGTCCATGCACGACCTTGAGGTCTGATGGATTGCCAGGTTGATCTGGGTCTGTTGCGTGCAAGTCTGAAGAGGAATCACGGAGGCTTATTGGTGATCTCCGGTTCTCCATATCAGCTTCATCAAGCACAGTCTTCTTTTTCAGAAACTCATCGTCATGCCATGCAGGCAGATCTGGGCGAGACCCGGAGTGAGCATTCATGGCTTTTTCGATTTGGGGCAGTACTGTACCGTGTGCTTCGCGGTATGCAGAGATCAACTTCTGTACTCTGGCCTCGCCTTCCTCCTTTGTAGAAATGTACGAGTCTGACTTCACCAGGTTCACTGATACGGTAAATCACAGATCGTGAGTTGGCCGCTGACGAGACTTGGACTTGAACGAGGTCAGCGTACTTATGTATTCAGCAGGGTTGCAAAGCTTGGGGCATTTAAAGCCTAATTTCGCAAAGTACGGCACCACTTCCGTGGTGGGTCCGTTGTAGACAATGTGGCCTTCGCTCAGGAGAAGTAAGCGATCAAACTTGAAGAAGATGTCTGTGCTGCAAGAGTTCTTTCAGCTTTTAGCATTCAGATTTGAAATCGAAGAGGCGAAGAAAGCCTACCTGGGCTGATGGATGGTGGATACGATCGTTCTGCCCATGGCCGCCAACTTCTGGAGAGTTTCGACAAGCGCCAAAGCCGTCGCAGAATCAAGACCTGTGCTCATGGGTCGGCCGAGTGAGGCTAAGGCCAATCCTTCCTCGGGGTGGTCGGAGGTACCTGACGTGGGCTCGTCGAGGAACAGGGCCGAAGGGTCTGTGATCATCTCCATCCCAATGCTGACCCTCTTGCGCTGACCACCAGATACGCCTCTCTGCTCGACGTTTCCGATTCGGGTCTTCTGGCAGCCCTCCAGACCCAGCTGAGCCACCGCGCATGTGAGCTTCTCCTTGAAGAGCACAAGTGGTGTGACCAGTTTATCTCACCTCTTCGAGGAGGGCCTGCACTTTGCGCATCTTGCCGGGTGCTGTGATGGGCAGCCGCAGCTGCGCAGAGAACCAGAGCGTCTCTTTGGGGTTCAGTTGCGCGTACAAGACGTCGTCCTGTGATGCACCGACCCCAAGTTGAGCAGGGCACGGCAAGAGACAGTCATGGCCAAATGTTCATGAAGACGCACCTGCATGATGTAGGCGCACAGCCGGGCAAACTTACTATCGCTCACCTTGCTACGCGGGATGCCATTGACGAAGATGCCGCCTCGCGTCTTACCTCCCTGCGTGCGGCCGCTGAGGATGTTGAGCAGCGTCGTTTTCCCCGCTCCTGAAAGGAGAAAGACGTCAGCCCAGAAGGAAAAGACTTGAGCTCTGCCGGTTGTCGGGCTGGCAGCGCACCAGAGGGACCCATGATGGCCGTGACCTCGCCCGGGCGAAGTTGACCATGCAGGTCCTTGAGCAAGGCCTTTGGCCGCTTGGCTGCAAACAGGTTCCACTTGCTCGTGCTCTCCTTGACGCTGTAGGTGAGGTTGCGGAAGCTTATGGTGACCGCCAGCACTTGGGTCACTTCTGACGTCACGGAGCTCCCCAGCGTCAACGATTTCTTGATCACGCTGCCAGCACGACCCGGGTAGAGGGCTGCGTTGGGAGCATGATCTTCCTCCTCATCTCCAGACTCGCTCCGGTACCCTTTTCTAACCTCTCCTTCCTCTTCCTTTTCTTCTTCTTCTTCTTCATGACTCTCTTCGTCTTCTTCGTCCTGTTGTTGGTTGTGCACCCAGGGGTCGTCTCGTGCCTGTTCTGCCATCGATTGAGGCGTGAGACGAGAAGGACTAAGTCATGCACTTGAAGCAACAAATGGTAAGAGTGTCGTCTTCGCTACGCGAAATACAACTCCAGCGGAAACGATTTCCTTAACTGCATAATTCACCGATTGTAGCGTCGCAATGCAACGTAATTGTGCTTTTTCGACCAATCGGCACCCCAGAGGAAATGGGCCGACTGCGCGCTCACGCTTAGGTGGGCCGCCCGGCCAGGCGGACAGGACGGCCGTTGTGTCCGCCAGAGGCGAGCGCCTCGAGGGAGGAGAAGAGGAGGTCCCAGACGAGCTCGCCATAATGGGCCGCCTGGACGGCCACGAGCAGGACCAGCGCGAGGAGGACCACGTACTGGACCAGCAGCCACAGGCCGCTCGAGCCGGCGCTCGTACCGACCGACTTGTTCTCCTCCTCCTGCTCCGTTACGGCGATGGCGCGCTTCGTCGTCTGTGCGCTGCGCTCGCGCTTCAGGGCCACCAGGCTGCGCTCGGCCTCTTCCAGCTCGGCCTCCACCCGCTCGGCCTCCTCGCTCTGCCGCACACGCGCCTCCTCGAGCTCTTCCATCATGCGCTGTCCCAAAAACAACATCCGTTGTGAGCAAGCAAGCCAAACAGTGTGACGGCACATGGGCCTTGCGGCCTGCGCGCGTGCGCACCCGTCGCTGCTCGATCTCCTGTTGCAGTCGCACGCTCGGGTCCTGATTCTGCCGCTTGAGCAGCTCTGTGATCGTGCTTTGTAGTTCCCTGTGCGGAAAGTGCGCGCGCGCGCGGATGTGAGAATGCGTGATCGTCCCGGACGTCCAGGGCGCATCGTACAGACGCCTGGCGGTGAGGCGCTTGACGTCGGCGAGGAGGCCCGCGACTGCGGCCTGCTCCGCATCGACCCCTTGCTCACCGACGACGTGGTCATCGACGTCGTGACTCTGATTCAGGTCGAAGCTGGAAAGGTCAAAGTCCGAATCGACGGACTCTGAGCTCCACAACGACCGCGCTCGGCCACCAGTCGGCGTCGTCTCGGCCTCGCTGGTTTCGTCGTCCTGAGTGAGGCTCTTGATGAGGTTGCGGTTGGCACTAAACCGCTTCTCGCCTGGCGGGGCGATGGGCGTGTAGGGCGCCGCCGGGATGGCCGCCAAGTGGCTGGTGGCGGTGGTGGTTGCCGCGGCCTCGCCCGGCTGGGCGCTGGGCGTGTAGGGCGCCGCCGGGGTGGCCGCCAAGTCGCTGGTGGTGGCGGTGGTTGCCGCAGAGCCGCTCGCCATCACTGGTGACGAAATCGACGGCATGAGGAAGGCGTTGGACGACGACGATGAGGCTGAAGAAGAAAATGAAAATGGCGATGTAAATGAAGCTGAAGGTGAGAAAGACAAAGGAGGAGGGGAGGGTCGGCGCCGGCGCGAGGGTGAATTATGCGGTGAAGTCGGGAACGAGGAGGACGAGATAGAAGGCAGCGGCGAGGCGGCCTCTGGCACTTTGAGAGACGGGTGCGTCGTGAATGGGGCGTCTGGCGAGGACGAAGCGCGCGACCTTGGCGAGGGCTCGGTGGCCGCGCTGGGTGCGCCGCCGTCATCTTCGCTGGCAGTGTCTTCGAGCGACGGGAGACGGAAGGCAAAAGGGAGCGGAGTCGCGCCTACATCGGGAACAAAGGCAGGAGTCGCGGGCGGTGTCGCGGTGTCAAGAGCAGGAAAGGAGAAGGAGGGGCCGCCAGAGCTCCCCGGTGTGGCGGTAGCAGCCGTCGAGAAAGAAAGGGCGAAAGGCGTGCTGTCGTAGGGAGTGGCGGGAAAGTAAGATGAAACTCGAGGTGGCGTGCTTGCATCCTCCCCCTGTGTAACATTGCAAGATGACAACGTAGCAGAGCGCAAAAATGAGAATCAAAATGATCATATTTCCTCAGAAAAAAAACTCGTGTCAACTCACGACACACATACCGTCAACGCCCTAAAGGCTGCCTTGGTGTTGTCTGGCTCCATCAACCGACGTTGTAATGCAGGCCTGTGGTTTTGGCGCCAACGAAACTGAGTTTCTTTTCTTTTGAGCCTCGCAGTTTTTGCACTTCTGCATTCTTTATTGTTTTACTTTTCTGAAAGACAGCCAGGAAGATGCAGAAGCGCGTGGCGGTCCGGTCGTGGATGTGTGCCACCTTGCGCCAGACAGTGCCACGTTCAAGTATCGCTCTCATTCCTCTACACAGGCCACTACGCACCTCCTGCTCCGTGCTCGCAAAAGGTACCGCCCTCGTCCTCTCTCCACACACGGCTGACCGCAGCGTGGTACAGTGACGAAGAGCGATGCCGAGTGGAGCACCGTACTGTCGCCTGAAGAGTACCACGTGTGCCGCAGGAAAGGAACAGAGGCACCCTGGAGTGGCCAGTACGCCAACATGACCCGCACGTGTTTTGTGCACGTACATGCTCAATGCTCCCTTCCCCTTGCAGGTTCAACTATAACAAGGCAAACGGCACGTACACATGTTCATGCTGCGACGCTCCTCTCTTTTCGTACGCTGTCCCCTCTCCTGAGTACGCATCAACCTGCATCAACACTCGGCTTCTTCAGGTCGCGCGCCAAGTTCGACAGTGGCAGCGGTTGGCCCTCGTTCTACGACAAGCTCGGCGAGATCGACTTTCATCGTGACGACTCGTACGTCGACAAGAGGAGCCTGCTGAGGTTCACTGCTCACACACGGATTGGGGGAGGGGTCGGGCACCAGCCACGGCATGAGCCGGGTGGAGGTCACCTGCGCCAACTGCGACGCCCACTTGGGCCATGTGGTACGACCATGGCCCTCCGTGTAAAGCCCACTTGTTTTGTGTTTTGTTTCTTCAAGAAGGCATGCCTCACACAGGGTGTGTGGTGGTGTGTGGTCCAGTTTGAGGACGGGCCCAAGCCCACGGGTCTGCGGTACTGCATCAACTCGGTGTCTCTGCAGTTTTCTCCCGAGGACGAGAAGACAAGAAAGCAGGCCGACGAGAGAAGAAAGGAGGAAGAGCCGCCCAAGTAGAGAGTGGTCCACTACCGCAAAGTCCTGCCGCCCCAGAGATGACGATGATGATGTACAAACCGCCTTTCTTGATTCAATGTTGAGGCCAAAGTGAACTTTTGAAAGTTATCTTACACGCGTGGACCTGAGCCGACGATGGCGATTGGCAATCGTGCACTCCTTCACGCGAGCGCTTTTTGGACGTCCTGCGCGCTCACTCGGGTTAGATCAACGGCTTTCTTCTTCTTCTTCTTCTTTTTCTTCTTGTTGTCGCGAGAGGGAGGAGAGGTTTACCATCAGCTTGAGCTGCATGGTTCGGCGGCCCTCGAGCGGATGGCGCAGCTGCGTCTTGATGAGCGTTTGGTTGAGGCTCTCGATCGCCTGGACCCACGCCCTCGCATCCTGCACCATCATCATGATCATCCCAATCCAACCCCCAAGCCAATCGCTGTGAGCCTTTGTGGCGCCAAAAGCGAGAGAAAGTCCTGAAACGTACGGCTTCGCTCTCGGCCTCGAACCGGTAGGTGCGGAGGGCGGTGAGAAGCTCGAAGCAGGCGCTCTTCGCGCCCGACAGCTGTCGGGCCTTTGTGAACAAAATGCTGATCGCATCTCGCTGCACTTTCTCCTAAGACGTGATTCGGATTAAATCGAAAAAAGCATAATAAATGATTTAAAAAAGAACAATTAAACAAAAAAGCTGAAGAAGAAGAAGAAGAAGAAGACGCACTTCAGAGGGAGAGGGTTGAGCCTGCTGGGGCGAGCGGTAGTAGAGGAGATACTCGCCCTGGAGCACGAACCACCGGCGATTGGAGCCCCACTTGATCTTGAGCTTCTTAAGCCAGCCGCTCTTGGAGATGTGGTCCACTTGGAACTGGGGCTTCTGCGCCAGCCGATCGTGGAAGACCCCCGCCTGGGCCGACGTGATCGCATTTCCTGCATTCCACACCACGAAACAAAAACACAAGCATGAGCGGGACGACGATGATGACAACAACGGCCAGCTCATCGTCATCGTTGAAGGGCACATCCGACGTACGGAGACTGGAGATCCACGAGCACATCTCGAGCTCGGATTGAGCCATGAGCCAATAGATGCGCTTCCCCTCCATGATTTCAAAGCACCACGTCTCCCCGGGCACCTCTTGAATCGTGCTGCACACGCGCGCATTGGCAATGACAATGGCCAGGCGCATGGTTTGGTTCCTCAGCATCCTCAACCCGTCGACCATCAATCAACTTCACTACAGGAACCAGTGCGTACCAGATGAGGAGGTCAATGGGCGGACCGGCCAGTTCCGATTCCTGCACGCCGCCCAATGAAACACGTCAACACACGACGATCAAGGGCGATACAAGCAGGTGTCTGGGCTGTGTGTGCACACGTACGTCTTTGCTGGTGTAGTAGCAGAGGAAGTTGTTTTGTTTGAGGATGAAAAAGAGCTTCTCCCATCGGTCCTCTTCCTCCTCGGACTTGGCCTCGAGCAGCATGGTGAGCTCGCCCCGCCGCTTCTCCTTCCGGATCATCGACGACACGCGCGGCCTCCGCGCAAAGTCGCCCCGCTCCACCATTTTCTGAACATGCACAACACATGACAATTGGTTGCTTCAGTTCATCGTCGTAGTCAAGACAAGGAGGAGGAGGGTGATCGTAAGCACCATTTTGACTTCGTCAATGGAGGACATCCAGCCGAGAAGCTCCTCGTGCGAGGCGGCTTCGAGGTAAATGTTGAAGCGGGCCGTCACGATGCAGAAGACGAACCGCTTGTCTGCCATCTTCTCCTCCTTGGTCGAGCACAGCGACAGGTCGACCTCGCCCGCCGGCTTGTTCGGGTTGGCCTTGGCCTCCTGTTGCCACAAGCATTAGCCAATTTACAAACCAGAAACAAATCAACTTAAAACAATCAAATGGGCCAATGGGCGGACCTCCTCCGAGTGCCAATAGACCATCTTGAGGTTGGCGTCAAAGGCAAACCAGCGCCGCTTCCACCGCGGCTGGCGCGAGCCGTCGGCGTCGCCCGTCGAGAGCTTGTTGAGGTAGCCCGACGACAGCGTTAGCGTCTGCGGCTCGCCAGCGGGAAGGGCGGCGGCCGTGGCGCCACCGCGAGGGCTCGGCAGGCCTATGGTGGAGCCGCTGAACTTGACGCCAGCCGAGGCCGATGGCGCGGGGTAGATGGTGGATCCGCCGCCGGTGTGCTTGCCCAGGTTGGGCGACGAGTTGAAGCTCACGCCGCCCCGGGCCAACAGGGACGCCCCGGCGGCGCTCGAGGTGGCTGCAGCAGACGAGGATGAGGAGAGGCCGCCGGACGGGTCACGAACCTCTTTCTGCTGCGTAGGCGTTCGAACACAGAAAAAAAAAGCAACAGAGGAAAAACGTTAAAAAAACATAAGATGGGAATGGGACTCAAGCAAAGAGGAGCGGAAAGAGGTGCCTTCGATGAGCCAAACCGCACGATCTTGCCGGCTGCCTTCATCTTGGGTGGTGTAGATCTGTGTGAAAACTCTACTAGACGAGATGTGCTGCCACAGCTGCCTGCAAAAAAAGCGAACAAGGAAGAACAGGAGAGCAAAGTTGGATGCGACCAAACGCAGAACAGGCTGCTTCCTGGCTTGCGAACGTAGCGTAAATCTTGTGCTGCGTCGGAGTCCACGTGCAGGAATAAATAAAAATTGAAGCGCTTCTGCAGTTCGTTGTTTTATTCTTTGGAATGTGAAGCACGCCAGCGCTTGGTCACCGCCCGCTGGAGGCGACACGAAGGAGGTCCATGGCGCGCGCCACGGGAAGCACAGACTGCATTATAGAGAGCTGCCGATAGAGCGCGGCGAGAAGCTGTCCCTCGACGCATTGCGGCAACAGGCCCAACAGCGTCTGCACCACGAGCACACAGTTGTGAGCTTGGTTTTAGCCGGAACCACAACTCTGGTCCGTCGTCGGCCGTACCTCGAGAACACGCTCTTTGAGGCTGAGCTCA
This sequence comes from Acanthamoeba lenticulata, assembly GCA_002179805.1. NCBI lineage: Eukaryota > Discosea > Longamoebia > Acanthamoebidae > Acanthamoeba > Acanthamoeba lenticulata. Next base: position 18,317 of record NAVB01000239.1, on the reverse strand, counting down.
AATATGAAAATGGCAAGCACGGGCGGCGAGAGCGAGAGCAGGTAGGTCATCAACGCCGACGACGCATGGCCCACGCCCGACGCCGGCCCGCGCAGGTGCAACAAAATCAGGTCGAAAGAAATGATGAAACACTGCAGCAGGTCGGTCTCGACCTTGCACTGTGTCGACACATCAACACACGGATGTCAGTTTCTCTGCACAGTCACCTCGCGAGTCTAGTCAAGGGCTGAAGGGCATACGTAGGCCTGGGACTGGTCAGGATGCTCGCTCATGATCTTGCTCGCGTAGAGATCGCGCGCAATTCGATTCACAAACTCGTTTGTGTCTGGCATTTGAGGCGATGATTGCTGCATCGGCCGCGGCGAAGTCGCCAATGACGAGGACGACCGGCCGGCGGACGATAGCAGCGAGAAGCCAAGCGAAGGCGACAAGGCCGAGGGCGAGAGCGGCATGGGCGACAAGCTCATAGCAGCACTGGCGCTGGTCCCCGAGCTTGTGCTTGCTCCCTGCAGCGATGTGGGCAGGAGGCCCGAGAGGTACGCGGATACCGCGATGTCGTGGGCCGGCGGAAGCCGCAGCTGCACGCACATCTGGCGGGCGAGGGCCACATAGTATGTGCACCTGCTTTGGCTGATGAGCTTGTCAGTCATTTGTCTTGTCTCAACGAGTGGCATGCGCGCGCGGTGGAGGTGGCGGAGATCGACATGCCTGTCGTCGTCTGTGAACAGCAAGCGATTCCACCAGGTGAGGCACAGGAGGGCCCATGCCACTTCAGCTCGCGTCACATCGAACACACGGCTGATCTGCTCGCGCGCGTGGATCAACTGGCCGATGGCGTCATTCAAACTTCCCGACAGGAAGCTCTCTGTGTGGCCGCGCACCACCGAAAAAGAAAGAAAAGCCAAGACAGAGAGGTTAGCAAATCACGCCGCCGTGCACACCTCAACCGGCCACTTATTGCCGCACAATTAAGGAACAAATAGATAAAAATTATTATTACACAAAAAAAGGCTAAAACCATAATGAAAGGTTGGCGTACCGGTCAGCTGGGTGAAGTGCTCGGCTAAAGTAATTATCTGGGTGTCGCCATTCATGGCCCGGCGCAGGAAGGCCAGGCACGTGAAGAATGGACACACCACCCATGGGTGCTGATAGGCGTCGGGGAACGACAGCGTTGGGAATGAATACTCGGACCTGTACCAGACGCCACCGGTCGTGTCGGTCAACCCAGCATTTCCCAACGTTCCGGCGTTGCTGGCTGCTCCTTCCAGGACAAAGGCCCGGTCGGGCAGCAGAAGTGGCGCGGGCAGAGGCAACGGGTGGGGCTGTTCGTTGTTCCGCTTGGCTCCGCCCAGGCCAGGAGCGTGTGGCTCAAAGCAGGAATCACCCGCAGTGCTCGCGACGGCAGCGGTGGCGGCAAAGCCAAAGGCGTCTTGAAGAAGATGGCCGGTGGGTCCGTTGACGCCCCCGGGCAGTTCGGGTTTGGGCCAGTGCTGTTGCTGCTGCAGGTGGTAGTGATCATCGTCTTGCTTGAGGAGGCGTATGTCATCCTCAATCTCCTTCTCGAGCCACACACGCAGTTGCGCATGCTGTTCCTGCTCCTGTTCGCACTTGACTTGTCCCGCGGCTGGGACATGTTCCGGTTTCACCACGCTCTGCTGCTCCTCGTCCCCCTGGTCGTCCTCGTCTAGCTCTTGCTCTTCTTCTCCCTCCATGTCCGGCTCGTCGTCATCTTCGTCCGCGTCGGCGTCACCCAAGCCAGCTCGCTGCTCGTCTCCGCTGTTGACTGTCCCGTTGGGCGAGCCGCCGGCTCCGCCCCTGCGCTGACTGATGCGTCGGGCAAGCTCCTGTCGCTGGCTCGTCGAACCGGCGGCTGACGGCTGCGCTCCTCGCCCTCGTTTACGGGATCGATAGCTGGCGTCAGTCGAGTGCAACCACTTCCACGGGCTGTCCGTAGGATCTGCGCACAAGAAACGTGAAACGCCACAACCAATCGTAAGCTGAAAAGCTCAGCCAATCGCAACAAGGAACAATTAACTCCGTAAAACAGCCAATTATAATCGCCAATGAAAGCTAAGATTAGCCACGTGACTGCTTGTCGCACGCATGCCGAAAAGCGAAATTTGTGCTTGACAGGTAACAACACTTAAGGCAAGTTATATGAACGTACCGGCACTGTCTTGCTCGGGCAGGCGGGGAGAAGAAGAGAAGGCGGCAGGTGCGCTGTTGTGTAGCTCCGCCGCGAAGCGCGGGACCTGGGGCGGCGTGAAGGCTCTGGGCGGTGACGGGTGGCGAGGGCCCCACGAGGCCGGCCGCGCGGGCAGCGGTGTCGGGGCCGAGAGGTGAAGGTGGTTGTTGTGGGCCGCCATCGCTGGGAACAACTGACGCTGTGGAGGGACCAGATCATAGCTGGCGCCAGAAGGCAGGGAGGCGGTGTAGGCCGACGACGCTTTTGACGACATGTTCGGAGAAGCAGGTGTCGGCGTGCTCGACCGGACGGCAGGCGATGAGGACGTCGCCGTCTTTGTCGAGGCGCGCATGGTCGGGCTGGGCGAGGCCGACAGGGAGGGCGATGATGACGGCCGGTTCTTGTGCGCAAAGTCCTGGTAGCACATGACGTGACGGCCTTTGCCGCCCATCCGGCGGGACTGTAGCGCTGGGAAGACCCTGAAAGAGGACTGAACTTAGAGTCCAACGTTGATCTCGATCGCTTGGCATCAAGATGGTCGAGGCGATCAAGAGGCTAAGGATAGAGTAGAAGATGATGTACCTGTGTAAAATCTTGCCGAAAGCAGACTGGGCGGTCGCCTCGGCGTTGTGCTCAGTGCACCATGCAAGATAGGTTTCGTAGACCTCTCGCCTGGGCAAGATCGATCCTGACCGCAGCTCAAAGGCCTGGGCCAACCTGCAAGATGATGAAGATAATGATAAAGATTCAATCGATTGAATCAGTTCATGATGATGCGTACGACGACTACGATTAAGACGCAACCAGAGGAGGTTTATGAACGGGGAGATGCCCGACACACATAAACGGGGTTAAGTTGAGGTGGACCCGAGGTTGACTTATGGAAAGTAAGGAGGACGAGTTGTGCTTGGGTTTGATGTGCACAAGTGACTGATAACGTAATAATCCAAAAGATTAGGGGCCAAACATACCATCTTTCGATCGCGGAGACGGCCTCCTCCTTGCCCATCAAGAAGAACTCTTGCTGCTGGGCACCCTTGCTGCCCCCTCCGCTCTCCATCATCTTCATTGTTCAACTGTGGTGATTGACCACGTTGCAAGCTTGAACGACCGGAACGCGGCAAAGCGATCGCTTCTTCTTCGTTCTTCTTCGGCTGCGAAGAACGGGAATCGTTGTTCACGGTGAGAGGCGAGAGAGAGCTTTCGCACAGCTTGGCCGTGTTGTTGGCGCCTCTGTTGGTCGTGCACCCTTTAACGAGCTGAGTGCAGCTTGGGGTGTCTGTCGTCTTACGCCAGTGGCTTGTTCTCGCGAGACCTTGGTCGGCCAGGTGCGCTCGGTTTAACCCTTCCCCTCTTTTCTTCGGGGAACTTGACGGCCCCACACGAAAGCAGTGGCTCCTGTACAGTGCAACCGCGGGCGAAATGTCTTGTCTACTTTGGCAACGATACTGATGTTGTCCATGGCCTCCCTATCACCGGAAATATCGGCACCCACACGCCCAGATAGGGCAGAGCCTCCATCAACCGTTTGGCTTTTCCTTTCATTTTCCCTGTTGGGCTACGGTTTACGCAAATATAAAAAGCAGTACGAGCTCACGAAGATGACCACCCCGAACGTTGATGAAGGCAAGCTTGTGCTGTACTCCTACTGGCGCAGCTCGTGCTCCTACCGTGTGCGCATCGCACTGGCGCACAAGGGCATCGACTACGAGTATCGCGCCGTAAATCTGATCAAAGATGGGGGCGAGCAGCACAAGGAGGAGTACGCTCACCTCAACCCGATGGAGTCCGTTCCCACTCTCATCCTCCCCGACGGGAGCGTCATCGCTCAATCTGTTGCCATCCTTGAATACCTCGAGGTTCGTCTTGCTTTTGCCAGACCTTTTTCTTTGCCTGCGGCCGAGTGTTGACCCCAGCGCTTTGGGCATTCAAATGGCCTACTGCAGGAGACTCAGCCTGAGCCCGCGCTGCTGCCCAAGTCGCCTGCGGCCCGGGCCAAGGTGCGCCAGCTTGTCCAGATCATCTGCGCCGACACGCAGCCCCTTCAGAATCTGGTCGTCATGGCCGAGGCTGCCGGCAGCGATGGCGCCCGCAGGGCCGAGTGGGCTCGCAAGTGGATCGCACGGGGCCTGCAGGGTACCTACCTATGTCCTCTTGTCCACTTGCTCGCGTTCAGTACCAGCATTGGCGGTTAACATGCGTGTTTACCGGGCCCGACACGAACAACGTATGTCCGCAGCCTACGAGAAGATTGTCGAAGTGTCCTCGGGCAAATACTCCTGCGGGGACGAGGTCACCCTGGCTGATCTCGCGCTCGTGCCCCAACTCTACAACGCGCGCCGCTTCAACGTCGATCTCTCCGCCATGCCCACCATCGTGCGCATCGAGGAAGCTCTGCTCCAGCTCCCGGCCTTCCAGGCGGCTCACCCCGACGCTCAGCCCGACGCGCAAGCCACCGCTTGACGACCGTTTCACAGCAGCCACGTTCTTGTTAAGAAATCCCTTCAAATCGACCAATCGAACGTTGGTGCTGACACGTGTTCTATCGTGTTTTCCAGCTGTTGTGTGTAAACTATGTACATGTTGGTATGTGATAAGACGACCGCGAGTTCAGCTCAAGCGAGCTTGATGGAGACGAGGGCCTTCTGGAAGGCGCCAGACCAGGCTCGCGCCTCGTCCACCGAGGTCGTGGCGGCGTGCAGCGTCGATCCGCCGTCGAGCGCCAGCGCAAAGCCGTTCTCGCGGTCGAACAGCACGAGGGAGCTGATGTTGCGGTAGAACGTGGCGTACTTGACGTGCTTGAGCTTGATTCGCAGAAGACACTCGCCCGAGATGTCCTCCTTGCTGGCAAAGAACACCAACCTGCGCTTGGTCATCACGCAGAAGAGCTTTTCCCACGCGTTGCCTGTTTCGCCGCCAACCATCAGCCAAAGAGCGAAGCGCGAAAGACCCTAAGAACGAAAACGACAGAAGGGGGGGGGGGAACAGCACCTTTGCTAGCGTCCTCCTTCTTGAAGAGATAGCCCGAATGAATGATGGACGACAGATCGAGCGCCTTGCCCGCCGACTTCTTGGCGCGGCGGGGCTTGCTGTTCTGCCCCGCGGCGGCCTTTTCCAGGGCCGCAAGCTCGGCGCGCAGCGACGCCAGGTCGCAGTCCGTCGCGCCGTCCGACTGCGATCGCCCTCTGCGTGTTTTGTTGTGTTAAGTCACCAAAAGGCGCAGTGTTGGCCATGATGAGCTCGGTCGGCATGAGCGTACCGTGTGAAGCCGTCGGGGGTGACGAGCAAGAAGTCGTCGTCGAGCGCACGCCGGTCCTCGGCGTCGCCGCTATGCGCGAGTGGCGTGGACTTTTGCTTCCGGTACTGCTTGGCGCTCCGGCGCTTCTCGCGCTTCTCCTCCCGCTCGCGCTCCTCGCGCTCCTTCTTCTTGAGTGCCTTGCGCTCGCCGCGGCTCTTCTTCTCCTCCTTGATCCGGTTCCGCTTCTCGCGGTCCTTTTCCTCCTTCCACTCCTTGTCCATGAGGCTCTGGATGCGCCGCGCCTCCTCGGCCGTGAGGCCCTGCGCCGAGACATTGCGCTTCGTTTTCTCGTCCTGTTGTTGTTTTTCCTTGCGCACCACGGCGTCGGCCTCGCCGAACCCGGGCACGCCCGCGCTGGCGCGCCGCACATGAGTGCCCGGCCGGCTCGACGACGACGACGACGCTAAGTCGGCGCCGGCCGCGGCCGGGAGCTGCTGGGTGACGATGTCGTGGTCGTCGCGCTTGGGGACTCGAGTCAGCGAGCGCAGCCTGGCCACGTTGGACGTCGACGCGGATTTGGTCATCCCGCGAAGCAACACCGGCAAGGCGGACGAGTGCGACGACGACGAGCCGAGCGACGTCGATGACGACGAAGGCGAAGACGACGATGGCGATGATGATGTAAAGGTGAGGGAGCGAGGGGGGCGAGGGGGAGGGAGAGGGGGAAGCATGCGGGGAGGCGGCGGCGGTTCGGGGATGGTGGCGATGGAGGAGACCAACGCGGCGGACGAGGCAGGGCGACGGAGCGGGGCAGCAGGAGGCAGAGGCAGCGGACGCGAGCCCGACGCCGACGAGGCCAGAGAGGGCGAGGCGGGAAAGGGAACAAGAGGAGGGGAGGGCGAAGGTGAGTGAGGGCGCGGGGAGAGGAGCGAGGCCAGCGAGGAGGAGGAAGAGGAAGAGGAGGGAGTGGATGATTTGGGCGTCGTCGCGCCTCGCGGGGAGAGAAGCGAGGCGAGCGATGACGAGGACGAGGATGATGATGATGATGAAGATGATGGTTGCGCCGCAGCAAAGCTGACGAACGAACGAGCAGAGTGTGAAGTGGAGGAAGGAGAAGGAGACGGAAGCTTCAACGAAGGAAGCGGACGAGAAGACAAGGACGAGGAGGATGAGGATGGGGACGAGGAGGGGAGGAACGGAGACGGTGTGAAGCGCGGGGAGGAGGCGGGGGACGACGAGGGCGAGGCGTGTGGGGACATCGGACGACGCGTCACAGACGAAGACGAAGAAGAGGAGGATGAAGAGGAAGAGGAGGAGGAAGAAGAAATGGGAGAGGAAATAGAGATCGTTTTGGGCCGCTGCAGCGCAGCCGACGCCGACGAGGAGGACGACAAAGACGCGTTGTTGTTGCTCAATTTGGAGGCGTGGTGGATGAGCGAGCCCGAAGGCGAAGGAAGAACGAAGCGCGACGGCGACGAATGCGAGTGGTGATGATGATGAGGAAACGGACGGTGTGGCGGTGTTTGATGGGGATGATGATGATGGAGGAGGGAAGAGGGTGGTGGCGGTGGCGGAGGGGGAGGGGCGAACCTGGAGCCCTCCCCACGCTTCTCGGTGGAGACCTTCATGATCGGGTTGACCCGCTTGCCGCCCGCGGCCGACTGTGTTGACGTTGACGACGACGATGACGACGACAAAGCGGCCGCAGGGCCTCGCACCGCGGCGCGCTCGTCGGCGTTGAGCGTGGTGGTGTTGGACGCGTCGCTTGGCTGAGGCGCCGAGTTGACCAGCCGGGCGAGCTCGCGCTCGCGCTCGCCCGAGATCTTCTTCTGAAGCGAGCGGTCGAGCAGGAGCACGATGTCCTCCTTTGGCAGATCGCGCCCGGGCGATGCTTCGTCCCGCTTCTCCTCGCGTTTCCGCCGCTGTTCGCCCTTTTTCCGCTCTTTGTCCTTCTCCTTCTCCATCTTCTTCTCCTCCTTCTCGATCTCTTTCCACCGCTTGGCCAAGTCCTCGCGCGAGATCTCGCCGTTCTCGTAGAGGCTGAAGCGCGACTGCAGCAGCGTCTTGCGGCGTCGGAGCGGCGCGACGTCGTTTTCGTTCTTCTTGAGCTTCTTTTTTCGTGTGTTCAACTCCGAGGAAGACGAAGCCGAAGACGAGATGGTAGACGAGGACGAGGACGAGGAACCGTTCATCGGTGGCGACGAGTGTACGAGCGCCGAGACCGACGATTTCAGCGGGAAGGCGGTGTAGGATGACGAGGGCGAGGACGAAGTCGAGGATGAAGGCGACGATGAAGATGATGAAGAGGTGGAGGGGGTCGAGGAAGAAGAGGACGAGAAGGAAGCGATGCACGAACCAGAAGAAGACGAAGCAGAGACGCTGCGCTCGCGTCGAGGCCGCTCCTCGTGCTCCGCGTCGCGTCGCTGCGGCCAATCGGCCCAGGACGACTTGCTCTCGCGGGTCTTGCGCTGGGCATGCTCGGCATCCTTTCGTTTGCGGTCTTCGATGAACATGAAGAACAGCTGCGAGTTGACGATCAACCCCAGCAGCGGCTGCACATCCTCCGGTTGCGCTTCCACGAATGCCGCGCTGTCAAAGTTGCCTTCTCGAATCCCTCCTGTTTATGGCCATAAAAGATTTTGCAAAATAAATATTTAATCTTAAGATTATTTTAAAAAATGAGAAGAAAAGGAGAGACCTTGGGCGACTGGGCGGATGAAGTCCTTGTAGTTGCCGAGAAGGTCGATGAAGAAGCCGACGAAGGCGTTGCCCAGGTCGTAGCGGATGTCACGCTCGAGCTTCTCCTCGATCCGCTTCTGCTTCTGCTGCTTCTTTTCGTCCTTCTCCTTCTTGCGCAGGTTAAAGTAGGAGTTGAGCGGGCCCAGCGTCTGCCGCGCCTCCTTGAACGCGATCTCGAGCGAGTGCAGCAGCGGGTCCGACAGGTACGACGGCAGCAGCCTGTCAGAGGCACGCGCGTCAGCGATGGGCCCAAGTTGGCTGGAAGGCTGCCTCAGAGAGGCCAAAGCAGCTTCATACCGCTTGTCGAGCAGCTCTGGCGCGGCATAGAATTTGTTGTTGTCGATGTCGACCACCACGACCTCCTCCATCGCGTCGGACATCTGCTTGAGCTCGACGATCGAGCTGCGCAGCACGCCTGCACGCCGCATGACGCGGGACCTGGTGAGCCTCACGAGCAGCCGGGCTGCGGGCAGGGCAGAGCGGAACGGGGCAGAGAGCCGAACCGATGACGTAGGGCATCGGGGCGCAGGCGAAGGAGAGCAGCGACTGGGGCAGGACCGGGATGAAGATGTGCTGCCACGAGAACGGGTACAAGAGCTGGACAGGAAGCGGTGGATGGTAAGCTTCATCGCATGAAACTATCATCATAAATATCAAAAATAATGGAAATTATAGAGTAAAAAACAAAAGAATGAAACAAAGAAGAGACGTACCGCAGCGGCGGCCTGCACGCAGGAGGAGAGGGACGACAGGTGGTCGGCCACGAAGATGATGCGCCGCTCGACGAGGAGCGAAGTAAAGACCGCGACGATGTTGCTTGGCGAGAGGAACCGAATGAGCGGTAGGACGTTGATGTCGTCCAGCATCCAGTCATTGTCCTGCACATCACAGCCGAGACGCCCCACCGCGCCAGTCAGACCGTTCAGTTCGCTCACCACGTGCAAGACCTGCTGAGCTAGGCGTGCACGGACCTCAGGTCGCGCAAACGTCCACTCCTCGGTCTCGGGGTCAAAGACGTGGTCATCGGGCACTGGGCTCCACACGTGAGTCACAACTGCACGAAGCCAACGCATATGGGCAGCTCGAGGTCAACGTACAGAAGAGGTCCTTCTTCTTGCGCTCGCGGGAGGTCTCGGCGGGCTCGGCCTGGAGCGCCGTGGGAAGCGGGACCAGGAGGGCCTGGGCCGGAGCCGGAAGCTTCTGGTGGTGGAGGATGTCCAGCAGCGGCCTGTACCGGTCCAGATCGCCTGCACGACGCGTGGGTGAGCGTTCAGCTCTCCAACAAGCCTCGAATGGGCCAACGGGGACAGATGGCACACCTTTGGTTCGATCCTCGATGGAGCCGAGCTTTTGGACGAGTTGGGAGTAGAGGCCCCAGCAGGGGATGAAGGACAGCAGGCAGAAACACACGGGCAGGGACGTCACCGGCGACAGTCTCCGGTAACAGTATCCCCAGCGCTACGAGAGTAGGCGAGGAACGGCATTAGCCCAGAAGAGCTCATAAATAAAGCGGTTTGTTTGACCACCCAATTGCGTTCTAGGGAAAAGAACGAAGAAGCCGCTTCGTTCTTTGAAGGTGGGGAGAGAAATGGGGGGGGGAGGATGATCGCACCTTGCCACCCTTTGTGTCGGTGAGCACAAAGGAGAAGGTCTCTCGCTTGATTTTCCACTTCTTTGTGGCCTTCTTTGATCGGAACGAGCCCAGGTCGGGGAAGCAAAAGTCGCACAAGGATTTCGGGTTGATGGACTCGGAGGAGAGGGCACCACTCGGGTAGTGGTAGAGGATGCAAGAGGTCACGTCTGTGACCGAAGAGGTTGCAGAGGCGAGCGAGTCGAACTCGAATCCATTCTCGATTCGTGCCGCCGTCTCGGACTGATGATTCACGACGGAGAACGTCGTGGAGAGGGAGGGGTAAGCTGCGCTCGCTGCTGCTGTGTTCGTGGAGGCAGTGAGGCCTACGACGAGGAAGCTGTCAAACAGCCGTTCCTCGTTGGAGGCAGCCATCTTCGTTCCCTCCGTCTCTTGTGCGAGGCAGAAAAAAAGGAAGGCTGGTAGTGGCGCTGTGGTTCGGGCCCACGGGTTTAAACCGGGGAGAAGGAAGGTTCACAAAAGCTGCAAGTTCGCTGTGGGAAGGGAAGTCGTTGGGTGCACTCTATACTCTATCGACCTTCCTTTGCTTCTCTTCTTCTTCCTTTGGCGTTGAAGTTGTGCAGCTACTCTTTTGGAGCAAGACGGGGATGACTCGAACAGGAGCAATCATATCCTTCCGATCTACAGAAATGTGAAAAATGGTGCAGCATAATGCCTCTCATAGTGTAAATTTTTTCATTCGTCTACCTCCGGCGTGGGTTCGAGCCCGCCGAACGTCAGCAGAAGAGAGCAGGCAAACAAGCAGTGCAAATGGCCACCGATCTCAAGCCTAAGATTCAGGAGCACTATGACGAGATCTCGCCTTACTATCACGACTTGTGGGGCCGGTAAACATGTTTTTCGCGCGCGATCGCTGTGCTCATTTATGACCGGTAGTCCTGCTCTAATCTTGTGATTTGCTTCCCAGACACATCCATCACGGTTACTGGGTCAAGGGCGATGAAGCCAAGGAAGATGCGCAGGCCAAGCTGATTGAGGAGATGATCCGTCGCGGCAAACTGTCTGCTGGCGCCAAGGTCCTTGACGTTGGTATGTCCCAGCCACCCTCACACTCGCTTTTGACGACGCTCACTTCGCAAGAGGCATGCAGGTTGTGGCGTGGGCGGGACGTCCATTTACTTGGCCAAGAACCTCGGCGCCACCGTGACCGGCATCACGCTCAGCCCCGTGCAGCGTGACATGGCCGAGAAGCTCGCGCTCGAGGAGGGCGTTCAGGCGAGCACCGCCTTCCACCGCATGGACGGCGAGAACATGACCTTTGACGACCAGAGGTTCCTCTTACCGCCCGTCGCCCTTGCGTTGAGTGTGCACTGCGTAGCGTGGGCTGAGCCAAGGCCTACACGCGTACAGCTTTGACTTTGTTTGGATCTGCGAGGTGCTGAGCCACTTTGGGCGCAAGGACAAGTTCTTCAGCTCGGCCCAGCGCGTGCTCAAGCCCGGTGGCCGGATCATCCTGGCCGACTGGTTCAAGGCCCCCGACCTCTCGTCGGAGCAGCACGACAAGTACATCGTCCCCATCGAGCAGGGGTACGTCCATGTAGCCGCGAAATCGTCATTCGGCTCGCTTGGCTGACACCTGTTTGTCGGGCTTCTTGGGACAACCAGCATGCTCCTGCCGCAGCTCAACACGATGGGCGAGTACATGAGCCTGATGGAGCAGAACGGCTTCAAGGTCGTCCACCACGACGACATCACGTCCCACGTCTCCAAGACCTGGTACACGACAAGCCTGTGCTCGGGCGCATCATGCCGGCTTTACCTCACTCTTGGGTTGGTGGGGAATAGGGACATCTGTGCGGAGCTCATCCTCAACCCCACGCTGTGGAAGCTGGCATTCACCAAGGGAGGCGAGGCGCTGGCCTTCCTGCGCGCCTTCCAGAGCATGAGGGCCGGCTACGGCTCCGGCACCTTCCGGTACGGCATCATCGTGGCCGAGAAGGCGGCTGTTGCCCGCCTCTGAGCTCAATCACAAAGCAGCTTCCTTTTCAAAAAAAGAGTCAACTTACAGCAAGCGAGAAGTCTGCAGACTCTTAGTCGCGCTTCGATGCTGGAGCTGTTTGCTCGCCGTCGGTTGTCGAGGCGATGATGTGGGTGTAGACGATGTAGGCACCGATGGAAGCGACGAGGAGGTAGCCCGACGGGCCAATCTTCGTTGCCAACCCGAGTGCGGAGCCGCCCACCAGCAGCAGGACGCCCACAGGCAACGGCACGAGGCGGCGGTAGCCAAAGTCCACGAGATAGTAGTGCATGAGCAGGCCGAGGGCCACCATGAGGAGCCCCATCGCGTGGAAGAAGAGCGCCTCGTGGCTGGGGGCGACGTTGGCGTAGTTAATCCACCCGTTTTGCAGCATGGCCCAAGTGGGCTGCGCCACGCCAGGCAAAAGGGGTGTGATGCCCTCGTGCAGCAAGCCCACAGCAATCAATGCCAGCCCAACGTTGAAGTGCAGCTTGCCCATGATCCCACCACCTCTCGCTCGTGCCGTACTCGGTGTTGCTCTGGTGTTGGTTTTTTCTTTAATCTTTTCATTGGTTTCTTTAATCTTTTCATTGGTTCTTGGCCGATACGTGTGCTTGCCCGCTTGACAGTAAGAAATACCGAAGACAAGCAAGCCGCAAGGCAGAGGCTTGTCGTGTGCCTTTCGTCCGGCTGGCCTGCTGACAAGCACCATCAGCAGCCTTGTTGGATGACCCATGAGGCCTCACCTCACGCTTTGGCGAGCCAGGCCAGAGCATATTATAATCAATCTACCCGCTGGGCACAACGCTGCTGCAAGAGCCGCCCCCTTTCACCTCAGTAGAAACACTTGACTCACTGCCTCGCGTATCATCGTTAACATGAAACGGGCGCGTAACATGTTGCTTCTTCGCCGCCCCTCCTCGCTACGCACCACCGTGCCGCGCTCCAGCAGCCCGCTGGTCAGGAGTTCTGTCGAGGCCAAGCCGCCAACAAGCCTCCCACTACACCAGGAGGGCCTCATGGGCGCTGCGGCCCTGACCACCACCCACCTTACATCGGCCGCCGGGTCCACGTTGGAGCCCAAGCGAGAGTTCGCGGTCGAGCTGGCCCGAACGACGCTCGACCTGGGCAAGCTGGCTCAGCACAGAGACATGTCGCCCTTGTCGTTGCTGGTAAACAACGTAACCGTCGAACAGATGCTGAGCCACAAGAAGGGCGATGAGGCGACGGTCTACGAAGTGCGCGAGGACGAGCCCGTCATCAAGGCCATCGAGCTCATGTGCGAGAAGCGAATCGGGTCGGTCGTCGTACGCGGCTACGAGACACAGCTTCACGTAGGCATAATGAGCCGCATCGACTGCATGCGCAACCTCGTCCTCAAGAATCAATTCGCCCGCGAGACGCCCATCTACAAAGTCATGGACAAGTCGGTCTGGCTCCTCGAATTTGTTTTGTTTTTTATTTATATTTTCTATATTTTTCTATGCCTTTCTCACATGATCAGCTTCTGCAGATCACGTGCGTGACGCCGTCCTTCAGTCTTCGTCAGTGCTTGGAATTGATGGCCCAGGGGCCCGATATGCGCTACCTCCCGGTCGTGTCTGACGTCGGTATCAACCTTCTCGCCTGCCCTCAACTCTGCCCAACAACACGCTCACCACCATCACCATCATCACTGTCACGGGACAGGGGACTGGACCGACACGGACACGCGGGTGACGGGCATCTTGGGCCAACGAGACCTCCTCAACTGGTTCGTGCGATGCTTCCTGGACGCCATCGACGCCGACTCCCTTGACGGTACCGCCCTCCGCGCGCATGCTCTGCCCTGCGGGCTCATGGTCCAGCGGCTGATGATGACGATGCTGGTGATCTCGCGGCGAGCAGACGACAGGGCAACGGCGGGCGACATGTTTGATCGGGAAGAGGTCGGGCGAGAATCTGGGGCGATCTACGTGAACAGTGACGCCACCGTGTTCGATGCCCTCGCCTGCATGGCACAGACCAACCAGACCTACGTGGTGGTCAACAAGGGTACACCTTCCCTCCTCGCAGGTCCTGAATTTTTATTCATTTCTTCAATTTATTTCTAATTTATAGTAATTTTTTATGAATAATGTAGGACAGCAAATGGTGGGCATATTCACTGGCACAGACTACCTCAAAAAGATCATCCTACCAGGCCGCAAATCAAAGCGTACAACTTTTTTATTTTTATTTTCTAAACCTTTCATTTTTCGAGCTAATTCAATATTTTTGTTGATGGGGTTACACTAGACACGAACATCATGGAAGTGGCCACCAAGAACCTCGTCGTGGCCGCGCCGCACTACACGCTCATCGACTGCATCAGCCTCATGCTGCAGAACGAAATCCAACACTTGCCCATCGGCGAGTGGCGCCAGATGCTCCCCTCCGAGAACGAGGACCAACGCGACGGCGAGACCGTTACCGGTTCGTTTTCGCGTTTTCCTCGCCCTTGCGTGTTGTGGCTCCACTCGGCCCGCTCTTGAGGACTAACCAGCAGCAACCCGCGTCAGCCTTTGAGACGGACAGATACGCCAACTCGCAGCCCCTCGGGGTCATCACGGCCTTTGACTGCATCGACTACCTCGACAACCAGCCCAAGATGAAGGTCTGACATAGGAGCCTGTTCTCTCTCTCTCTCAGCATCCTTCCCGCTTGTACAGCACACCATCACACTCACCAATAAACAACCAGCAGAAAAGAGTTGTGTTCTTCTTTCTTGTGTTTCATGTTGAGGCCTGGAAGTTAAAAAAAGCAGTCGTCAGTCGGCCGAGGTCTCCCTCCGCTGGCGAGGCGGGATGGGAGGCGAGGGCCGGTGGGCCCGCGCCGCGAAGCTGGCCGAGGGAATGGGCGGCAGCTCGGCGTCGAGGAACGGCAGGTCCGAGGGCGAGATGATGGGCGGGGCCACCATCTCACCCGAGTGCTCGCCGTTGTCGCCGCCGTCGTCGCCGTCGGGCATATCGAGGCCCGGCCGCGGGCTGCGCCGGCTCACGCGGATGGTGGCGCCCGAGTAGGGGCTGCCGATCACGCTGCCGCCCTTGCGCGACTTGCGGTAGGACGAGCGCGGCGGCGCCACGGGCATATTGAGGAAGTCCGGCATGCGCGGCCTGTGTTTGTTTTGGTTCGTCGACACACACGCGTAAGTTCATGCTGTTCGTGCACCAACACACAGAGTGAGGCACAGCCGTACTTTTGGATAGGCCGCGAGGGCCTGGGCGGCCGCGACGGCGCGTCAGCATCGTCCTCGTCGTCGTTGGCTCCGCCACCAGCGCCGCCGTTGACGCTTGCTGGGCTGCTCTGCGAGGACGACGCGGGGCTCGGGCCGACGTACGAGCCGGTCGACGGGGGCGACGGGAGGGCCTTGCGCGGCACGGGCGGCGGTGGCGACTTGCCCGGCGGGCCCGGCGGGCATGACAAGGAGAGCGGCGCAGCCGTCGTGGCGCGGAACGGCGAGCCGCTTGCGCCATTGACGCCCGAAGGATCCGCCAAGCCGTCCGAAGTCAGGCTCGGCAGCAGTGGCAGCGAGGTCGAAGAGGCGCCCGAGGGCAGGGCCGGCCTGGGTGGCGTCGGCCGTCGCACGGGCGGCGCGGGCGGCAGGCTCGAGGGCGGCGAGCCCAGCGGCAGCTGCGACATCGCCATCGACGTGGGCGGCGCCGGCGGCGGGCACGAGGGCGGCGTGCCCAGCGGCGACGACATGGGCGACGAGAACGGCGACCCGCCGCCACCACCGCCATAGAGGACGGGGATGGCCACTTCTGTGCTGGCGTAGGCCGCAGACCCGGCGGGCCGAGGCGGCGGCGGGCGCGGCGGCGGCAGGCCCGACCCGGTCGGGCTGGCGTGGGCCTCGTTCATGGGCTTGGCGCGGGGCGACAGCGGGACGAGCGGGAAGCGCGGGGCCTGGAGCGGGACGCCCGAGGACGACGCGCTGTAGACCGAGTGGCCGCGGGGCGAGGCCACAGCCGACATGGGCGCCGCCGTCGTGGGCGAGCGCTGCGGCGTCGACGGGGACGAGGCCAGCGAGACGATGGCCGACGCCGAGCCGGTGATCACTGCGGCAACGGGCCGCGGCGGCGGCGCCAGCGTCCGCGGGCGCATCGGCGGCTGCCCCGGCGTCGTGGTCGTCATTTGACCGTCGGCCGTCGTCTCGCCAATCTCGAGGTCGTCGCGGAAGCTGACGGCGGTCCCCTGCGGACTGGCGGCAGACGCCAGCTTTACGGGCGACCCGACGCTGCTGCCCTGGCCGCCGCGCTTGTCGAGCTGCGACTTGATGACGTTGATATACTCGGTCAGCAGCAGGCCGAGCTCCTCGCTCCGGTCAATCGACAGCTTGAGGAGGCCCTTCTCCCGATACGGCCCAAAGTCGAGGCCGACCACGCCTTGCCCTGCGACAAACAAAGAAGAAATGTGAATAAAAATTCAAATTAATATTTAAAACAAAACAAAAACAAAAAAAAATGTTGTGTAAAAGAAAGGTTTTGCGAACCGATGGCCCAGCGCTTGATCTGGAAGTAGGTGTAGCGCTCGAGGACTCGGAAGTCGTTTTGTGGGTCCTTGAAAACGATTTCCCGAGGTGAGACGTCCACGACGACGCTCTCGGCCTTGGCATCCTCCCTCACCTTCCACTTGGCCATGAACGTGATCGTGTCGGCCGCGCTTTCTTCATCTACAAGGGCGAACATCGATCAACAACAAAGATTTATTTATTTATTTTTTTTTAAAAAAAAGTAAAGAACGAAAGGGAAGGAAAAATGAAGGCGATCCGTACCTCCCGCTCGGTCATCGCTCTTTGAAATGACGGCCTTGGCCCCCTTGGCGATGTTTTTGATCTTGGATGTGGTCATCGATCGCGCCAGCAAACTTGTTGTTGTGATCAGGTGGAAAGATCAGGTGAGGCGACCTTTCAAAGCGCCAATCGTAAATCCAGGAGCGAGGAAAGGTTGCAGCAGTACCCCTCCTTCTCGGACTGGCACTCTTCGACGATGTTGCGCAGCTGAATCTTGCGCGTGTTTCGAAACTTGACCACAAAGTCTGGCGCGTGGAAGGCCGCCCGCTCGGCGTTGATGACTGCCATTTTCGTTATTAATTGTAAATAATAAATTTCAAAATTAAAAAATAATTTCAAAAATGAAATCGAGGACGAGGGATAGACGTCATGGACGCACGTTTGGAGAGGAGCCACTCGCGGGCCTTGGGGCCCTTGCGAAGGTAGGGCGGGAAGGGGAGGCGCGGCTGGAAGGGGATGACGCCCTCCTTGCAGGAGATGGCGATCTTGTACCACGTCCCGGGCTTGCCCCGCGGATGCACCGTCGGGGTGACGACGATGAAGACGTGGTTGAACTGCGAACGGATCCACTTGGGCGAGAAGGGCTCGTTGTCGCCCTCGCGGAAGATGATCATCACCACATCATTGCCCAAGTGGCGCTTTCGCTCGACCTGTAAAAAGGAATAATTGTTTCAGTTTCAAACAATTCACAATTTTAATTCTTTATTTTATTTTATTTTATTTTATTTCTTTATTCAGATTTAATGTTTGGCGTACCTGTTGGGGATCGCTGGGATAAAACTGGAGAAGGGTGGAGACGTGGAACATGATTTCGGCGCCCTTGTGGTGCGTATGTACACTGTGCGTTCCCGTCGTGTTGGCTGCGCGGGGACGCGGCGTGACCACCAACAACACAACAACAACAACAACACAAATACACCAGACAGACGACGCTAACTGTCATGGAGAAGAATTGATTGACCATCGCGCTCCCAAGCGAACCTTTGACATCAAGGCCGCCTCTGTAGCCCTGAAAGCCCTCCAGTTTGACCCGATCGCCCAGAAAGTCGAGGAATTCCTCAAATGCCGGACTGCCATGCTCTGGCGGACGGTGCGCACGAGCCCGGCGCCAACGTCAGCTCAGAGACACCACTCGCGTGGGTGGAGAGCTTTGCAGGAAGAAAGGAATCGTACGATTGTTGTACATCTGGTCCTCTGTGTTCTGATGTTCTCGCGAGAAGAGAATCCCAAACTTGTAGTTGACCTGCACGTTCTGCTTCTCGTAGGTCAGAAGCTTCTCCTTCACCACCAGCGAGTCCCTGTGCCGCCGCCAGTCGAGGTCAGTCCCTTTTTTAATTTTTAAAAAAGAATTTAAAAAAGCAAAAAATTCATTAAGAGGAAGGCTGGCCAGTTGTACTTAATCCGGTTGAAGCGGATCGGGTGCAAGAAGGTGGCCTCCTCCTTCACGGCCTTAATCACCGACCCGACCTGGGTTGTTCACATCACAGAGGAGCCCAAAACAGGAGGAGCGGCAGCAGCAGGTTAGATCTGCCAGCGGCCCTCAGAGGCAGAGAGAGAGAGAGAGAGAAAGAGGGCCCGCGACGGACCTCGGCGAGGGATTTGAGGCTGATGGTGACACGCTCCTGGCCCTTCTTGGACCAGATGAGGGCCTTGATGGAGTGCTTGTTCGGCGGGATGGGAGGAGAGGGTTTGGCCTCGCAGCAGATAACGACCGACCCGATGTTGTTCACCTCC
>NAVB01000238.1:0-20141 GCA_002179805.1 Acanthamoeba lenticulata | reverse complement strand
TGTGGGGACGCGAACCAGCGATGGAGACGTTGCGATAACCGCCAAAGATGCTGTTGGCCGCCCGCAGGATGCCGTCGGCGTGGTTGAGCAGCTTGTTGCTGTACCAGTCTGCGCATGTCGACACAAAGAAAAAAGATAAATTAATTCTTTTTTTAAAAAAGAAGAATAATAATAAAAAAGGAAAGAAATACGAAAGAGGAGAGTTTCACGAACTCAGGAAGAAGCGGCCGTAGTCGGATGCGTAGTTGTCTCCACCACCGTCCGAGAAGAAGCCCGTATCTTGCGGCCTGGAGTTGTAGGTGCCGGCGTTGCTGGGACCGCCATGGCTCCAGTCGGAGTGTCCAGCGGCTTGGGCCGCCTGAGCCAAGTCGGCCAGCATGTACCGATCGTAGCACTGGAATCTGTGTTTTACGACCATTCGCCGTTAAGTAATTAAATATTAATTAAATACATAATTACATAAATCAATTAATCAAAGGAGGACGCACTCGCCAACGCCACAATAGGACCACTTGCTCAGCTGGTAGCTCGGGTACCGCAGTTCTCCTGCGCCGCCAAGTGGGTCAGCTCCATACTGATAGCAGCAACAACACAAACCAGAAATGCAAAGAATGTACCAGCGGGCCCCATGCCGACTTGGATCTGGTTGATGGTGCCCTTCTGGAGGAAGCCGCGGAAGGTCTGCTCGAGGCTGGCCATGTAATCGGTGTAGAGCTGCAGCGCCGTGCGGCCGGCGAACAGCGGCTGGTTGTCGACGCCGAGCGACAAGTACTCTTGGTCGGCTCCGCCCTCGCGGTCACGATAGAAGATGTCGGCTGTGTGTGTGTGCGTTGAGGTGGGTGTTGGTCAGCCTCGGCGCGTGTGCGGCCAGAGCTGGCGCGAGCACGTACGGTTCCGCTGGCCGACGGCGAGCACCCACGGCGGGAGCGGGATGAAGCACGCGTCGCCCACGTTGGTCCCGCATTGGTCTGGCGAGAAGAAGAAGAAGAAGATGGTGATGAAGAGGCTGAGGAGAAGGAAGAGGGCGCGCGTACGGAAGGAGGTGACAAACTGAATCTTGAGGCCGGCTTGGTCGACCAGGTTGACCAGCTGGACGTAGGCCGTCCAGTTGTACTGGCGCGGGCCGGCGCGCTCGACCACGCCCCACCACACGTCGACCATCACACTGCGAGAACATCATCCCCCGGACGGGAAGAACATGGTCCCAGGCACCAGTCAGTGACCAATCCGCGTGCGCCGACAAATTGGGACAAAGAAGCGGTGGCAGAAGGCAATACCCATCAACACCGCCGGCCTTGAGCTGCAAGAAGTTCCGGTAGAGGCCAGTCGGGTTATTCAGCGTGCCGTCGTTGGTGATCGTGTCGAGCGGCAGCATCACTGGCAGCGAAAAAAAGCGTTTTTTTTTGTAATTATTTTAGTAAAACAAAATAAACAAAATTATAGTATCAGCTTAGATCAGCCCAGGGACATACAGTTGACGGGGATGTAGGCATGCAGTGACACAACGAAGAGGAGCACGACGAGCAGGCAGCGCAGGTCAAAGGCGGTAGCTCCACAACACCGGGCCATTGTTGGTGTGTTCTTTTTTTTTTTGTTGTGAGCTTATAGACAAGAACGTCGCTTTAAGGCGAGGCTTGGTACCAAGCACAAGCGCACTCGGCGAGAAGACAGAGTTGCGCCGAGATAATCCACGCACCAACTCTTCCTGCTAAACGACAATCGAGGATTACTTGTCGACGGAAACAAATGGGAAAAGAGTTTTCTTCTGTTAAAGTATAAACCACTATGGACGGAAATATTCAACATCAGCCGGCCTAGCTCAGTCGGTAGAGCGCAAGACTCTTAATCTTGTGGTCGTGGGTTCGAGCCCCACGGTCGGCTATCTTTTTTGTGTGGCACCCGATTTCGAAAATTCCACATCGAGACACCAGCAAGACGGCAATTCATCCATTGAGAGCTGAGCGCAATACGTGAGGTTGACGGATACGGCCATACTGCGGAGAAAGCACCGCTTCCCATCCGAACAGCGAAGTTAAGCTGCGCCAGGCGGTGTTAGTACTGGGGTGGGCGACCACCCGGGAATCCACCGTGTCGTATCCTCCTCCCTTTTGCTTCCCTCCTTCTCTTTTTTTTTGCTCCTTCTCCTTTCCCATTCGTGCCGCAGGTCTTACATGGCCCTTGCGCGGTTGTGCTATTGGCCGTACTCCTGGCCTGAGGAAAGAATACAGTCATTTTGAAAAGAAAGTCGCGATAAGGACAATAACTAAAAAAGAGTGATCTGAAATGGCCAAGAAAGGACGACCAAAACGTTTTGCAAAGGAGGCGCAAGGGCGGTTGGCAGAGACGAAGGATTGCTGCTGTTGGAGAAGGAAGGGCTTGCTCTTACCGAACGCTACAACTATATTTCATAAGGCAGAAGCGGCAGCTGCTCAAAGGCGGCTGTAAGGGAGGAGAGAGAGCTGGTGGTGGAATGCCGAGCCTTTAGAAGAGGCATCAATCTTGACATCAACCACGACCATCATAAGCTCTACGCATCCGAAGTATAAGCTTCATTAACATCGCTACTTACCGGTTGTCGATTGCCCTTCTACATCATGTTTAAGACTTTGCGGGCAGTTGGAAAGAGGGGAAAGGAGAAGCTGGCCAGCTCGGGCAAAAAGGATAAGAGCTCGAACGAGCTGATCATCGGTAAGCCCACACTCAAGGAAGACCACAGCGACAATAAGATTGCCCTCAATGCCCCTGCACGGCCAATGACGCGGGTGGACATCCACGACCTCGTCAGAACAAACAATCTTCTCGAGATGAAGAAGCACCGATTCACTGCAGAGGAAGTAAACCTCAAGAACGATGAAGGCCACACCCCTCTCCACGTCGCCTGCAGTCTCGAACGCGGCCATGTGGAGGTTGCGGCCTACCTCATCGAAGCCCTGGAGGTTGACGTCAACGCGGTGGATAAATTTGGCTGGACGCCACTTCACGCCGCTTGTCGATACGAAACTACCGGCAACCTCATCACTCTTCTTGGTGCGCCCCTCACAATTTTTCCACCAGGTTTTGGTAAAGCAATGTACTTATCTTTCACCCTCAGTCTCTAAGAAGGCCGACGTCAATGCGGAGAACACGGACAGCACACGCCCTTTGCACTACTTCGCTCGCAAGCGATTACAGCCTGACACGCTCGAGTCCAATGCGCGCGTATGCATTCATTTTCCAAATTAGATTGAATCGAATGCCGCAGCACATTAATGTTGCTCCCTTGCAGGCGCTCGACGCACTGCTTGCCGCCGGAGCGGACCTCAACGCGCGCAACGGAAACGACGAGACGCCCCTCCACAGCTGCGTCATGCACGGCAACTTGATGACGCTGGACCTTCTTCTGAGCAAGAACCCCGACCTCACTGCTGTAAATAAGTACGTTCAGCACTCTCACTGCTGGGGCGCTATTTGTGTTTGAGAGGCCTGATCGTTCGTGTGCGCTCTCTCTCCACAGAGTCGGGGACAACGTCCTCCACAACGCGGTCCTGCGACAAAGCCTGGAGATCATCCGCCGGCTGCTGAAATCAGGCATGAACCCGACCCTGCGCCTCGCCGAGAACCAGAACGGCAGCCCGCTCGACCTGGCCAAGAGGGACACCTCCCCCTATGGCCGTTCCATCTGCGAGCTGCTGACCCGTACGCGACTCCTCCACTACCCGCCTGTGCACTGTCAATAGCTCTCTAATAATCTTCTTCTTTTGCGTTGGTAGGACCATCGCTGGAGGAAGAGGAGGAGCCGCACCCAGAGTCCGAGTCAAACAAGGGACCCGACCTGTGGTCACTCACGCGGGCAGGCGACTGGCACGAGCTCAAGAAGCTCCACGGCTTTGACCAGGCCACCAAGACGTGGAATCGACTGACCGAGGACGAACTGCGGGCCAAGAACGCCGCTGGCCGCAGCTTGCTGCACCTGGTGTGCAGCCAACCAGACCCCAACAAGGAAATGGTCGAGGCCTTTGTCTCCGGCACCCCGAACATCGACATCAACACTCTCGACAAGGACGGCTGCTCGGCCCTTCACTACGCCTGCAAGCGCAACCTCGACGCCGAGACCATCGTGCTCCTGGGTACATGCCGCCTCCCCGCCCGCCCGTCTGCGCACCCGCATAAACGCCCTCGTGACTCACTGGGCTCCTTGCAGTGGTCAAGGGAGCCGATGTGTCGAAAGAGAGCAACGACGGGATGCGACCGATCCACTACTTTGCGCGGCGCGCCCTCCAGCCAGAGGCCGTGATCTCCAACGAGAAGGGCCTGGACTACATGCTCAAGTTTGGGGCCGATATCAACGTGCCCAACAAGTACGGCGAGACTCCCCTGCACAACGCCATCTTCTACGGCAACCTCGCCATGTTGCAGCTCCTTCTCTCCAAGAGTCCGGACCTGACCTGCACAAACCAGTGCGTTTTCCCTTCTTTTTCTCTCTTTTCCTCGTCGTCGTGGTTGTGGCGCTCGATCGACTGACCGACACTTGGACAGCTACGGGGAGAACATACTTCATTGCGCCATCACCGCGCAGCAGAAGGAGATGGTGGAGAAAATTTTGGATCTCGGAGTCGATCCGCGCGTGGGCGCCGGTGTCAACGGCACGCCGGTGGAAGCCGCAAAGCTGCTCGCCTCGCATCCCAAGGGCAAGGAGATCTACGAGCTTGTACAGAGTGCGTTTCCTCTCTTTTTCTTCTTCTTTACTTTTCGATTTTCTCTTTCTTATGGGCGCGTCGCTGACCTGAAACCAAAACTCTATTTCTGCTGGGCAGGAAAGGCGACGAGCCTCGACATCGCCGGAATGACCGAGGAGGAGAAGCGAGGATACAAACGAAAGCGGGTGATCGACGAACTCGTTGAAACGGAGCGAGAATACGCCAATGATCTCGGCATCATCATCAAGGTCAGATCATCCCACCTCCAATATTATTTTTATCTTTTCCAGATGTATTTGAATATTTGTATTTACTTAACATTCCATGTTCTTCAAATCACACAGATTTACGTGAACAAGCTGAAGCAGTACGTCAATACGGAACAGGAGCACCTCTCTGAATGGCA
Source organism: Acanthamoeba lenticulata (assembly GCA_002179805.1). NCBI lineage: Eukaryota > Discosea > Longamoebia > Acanthamoebidae > Acanthamoeba > Acanthamoeba lenticulata. The sequence goes on along the minus strand of NAVB01000238.1, from coordinate 15,059 downwards.
GATGGAGCACATCTTTGGCAACATCGAGGAGATCAAGGTCGTGAGCGACAAGCTCAGCCGCGCCCTCCAGGTCTGCCAGTTGGCCGAGCCCCAATACTTTGGGCAGGTCTTCCTGTCGAGCGTACGCGTCCCTTCCGACGCACAGACTGACTGGCTGGCGCAATGGCGGCCTGAACGGACTGACTCACCGCATATGTGTGTGTGTGTGTGTGTGCACAGATGGACGACCTGCGCAAATACGAAGAAGTGTGCGTCCATCAGCAGATCGCAACTGACGCCCTCCAGGAGGCCCTCAACTCCCAGAAGTCGTTCCGAGAGTTTTGCGAGGTCCCTTCATCTTTCCCCCTTTACCCTTCATTTCCTTTTCTTTCTTTCTTGAACCGTCGTTGACGCGCGGCGCGTGTGCACAACAATGACAACAACAGAAAGCACAAAAGGACAAGGAGTGCAAGAAGCTGTCGATCGACGCGCTGCTCATCAAGCCCTTCCAGCGAATCACCAAATACCCGCTCCTGCTCCGGGTACGACGACACCTCTCGCGCATTTGGGTCCAAACGGCATCAATTCGGACAGCAGAGGCTCACGTGTCGATTGTGTGTGCGTGTGTGTTGCGTGATCTTCATGGACCAGGAGCTGATGGGCGTGACATCCGAGGACCACCCGGACTATCCGGACATCGCAAAGGCGCGAGACCAGCTGGAGGTGCTCATCAACGTGGCCAACGAGAAGAAGCGCGTTATCGACAACACCATGCTCATCCAACGTATCAACGACAATCTCGTCTACCATGATGACGAAGAGGTATTTTTTTCTTTTCCTTTTTCATTCTAAAATATTTATATATTCACCAATTTTTGCAGTATTTGGATTTGATGGCAGACGAAAACCGCGTGTTAAAGCGCGAGGGCTTGTTCAAGATGTACATCATCAAGGAGAAGATGTCGCTCAACAAGGAGAAGATGTCCAAGCGCACGCTCCTCCTCTTCAACGACCTCATTCTCCTGGTACAGGCCGAAAAGAAGAAATACGGCTTCCTCGCCTACATCCCGCTCTCTCAATGCATCGTCTGGGACGCCGATGGCTCGGAAGAAGGTGCCATTTTGGAAATCATATCTCAATATTTATTTTAAGCATGATTTATTTATTTAAATGATTGTTTATTAAAACCGAATATTGTTTGCTATTGCAGGTAAAGCGGCCAAGCACGCCGTGTCGCTGATCCACCGCGTCAAGCAGCTGCGCGTGGTCTTTTGCACCGACTCAGAGGAGTCGAAGAAGGTTCGCCCCAGCTCCGTGCTGCCGCCACCGCGCAGCAACAACAACGTTTCCTCTCCTTTCAACGAGCCCGCAGGGCTGACCCTCTTTGTCCTGTAAACAGGACTGGATGCACGCCATTGGAGAGCTGATCGCGGCCGGGCCGCCGGTGGTACCCAAGCTCAAGGGCCGGCCGCTGAGCGGGACGCTGCGCGCCAACCAGACCTTACCCACGACCTTCAAGGGCTTTGGCCTCCGCCGAACCGTCACTACCACCGAGGGCGGTCTCGACCCGGTGACCAATGGCGGCGGTGAAGAAGGCTCGGCATCGCCTCGCGACGAGGGCCCTCTCAATAACAACAACAACGGCCGCATGGCGGCCGCCGGCGGAAAGGGCGGCAAGCGCGGCGGCGGCAGCACGATGATAGCCTCGAGTTACATCCCGGCCACGGGAACGCCGCCCTCGCCCACGTCCGCCATGGAGCGACGAGCCACGGCCATCCGAGGCAGCGATGAGGGCAACAGCGGCACCGCCAGCGGCGGCACCAGCAGCAGCGGTGGCGGCCTTCTGGGCGTCTTGCGGCGTAAAACGTCGACGGGCGAGCGGCTGTCCAAGCCTGGCGATAGCGTCGTGCCGCGGGGAGACACCGGCAACAACTCGACGCCGTCCTCGTTGTCCTCATCACCGTCGTCCTCGTCGCCGTCGCCGGCGAGCAGCAGTCCGGGCCCGGTCTCGCGCGGGAGCATCATTTCTCACTACGAGCCGTCGCGGCCGCGCACGCCCAGCGCGTCGTCGCCGGTCGGCCACTCGGTGGGCTTCAGCGCCTCCAGCGCATCCCACTCGGCCTCGACGAACTCCCTGCCGGCTGTCGCAGGCTCGCCATCGGCGCCCTCGCCGGTCTCGTCGACGACATCGTCGCCCACGGCCTCACCGTCAGGCGCACCGCGACGCCGCGTGCGTGCCCTGTCGTCTTACAACACGGCCCCCAATCGGCCTCTGCCGTCGATCCCGCCTGGTGGCAACGCCCCGCAGACCTTTGCGGCGGCCTCGAAGGCCATGGCCGCCGAAGCCGCCGCGGCCGGCTCCAGCACCAACTCGTCGGCCTCTTCGACTTCGTCGACGTCTGCTTCAACGACGGCCTCGAACAACAACGCCGAGTCGGCCTCGTCGGAGCAGTCCGGCCCCACGGCGGCCCGGTCGCTCTCGGTGTCGTCCATCGAGGCCGCCTTCAACGTGCAGCTTCCGCTCTCCTCCGCACACCCGCTGGCTCGCGTCATCTGCGATTTTATTGGGGTACGCCTTCCATTATCCTTTTTATTTGGTTTTTCTTTATTTTAAATTTTTAATCTTTTGCAATTCTAATGCCGATATTTATTTGGGGATCTTCCTGTTAACAGGACAAGGACGCGTTCCAGATCGACTTGAAGGAGGGCGACATCGCCACGGTGTACGAAAAGGACGAGGAGAAGGGCGACGGCTGGTGGTACGGAGAGTGCAATAAGGCGACGGGCTACTTCCCTTCTCACTTTGTAGAACTGCTTTAACTTTTATAATATAATTATCATACCTTTTACAACATAAAGTTTTGCAATTTATTCTTTTTTTTGTTTTTTGAACACTACTTTATATCACATTAATTATTTTTTGGTGGATTGTCTTCGCTCTGGGGGCAACGCGCCATCATTCCATCGTCCAGCACGCCTGGCTCAGCCGCGCTCTCGGCTGGCGCTTCGTCGGCGCCGCTTCTCGTCCGGCTCGGGAGCGTTGTTGTCGCCGTTGGTGTCATCCGGCCGCTTTGGCTCGGGCTGGCCGCCAGAGGCCGCTGAGTCGCCATCGGTCTCGCGGCCCCGCTTGCGCTCGACCTCGCGGCTGCGGCTCCGCTCGCGCGTGGGCGTCGCTGTCGCCGATGAAGACGAAGGCGAAGTCACGGCGACAGGACGTGAAGAAGACGACGGGGTCGTGGTGGAGGAAGAGGCCGACAGCGGGGTGTCATCGCCGCGCTCGAGGGCCTTGAGCTTCTCGCGAATCTGGCGCTCTTGCTCATGGCGAGGGAGGTCACTGAGTCGGCGCGGCCCGCGCTCGGCCTCATCGCCCTCCTCCTCGGCCTCGCGCAGGAGCTTTTCCTTGCGCTGCTCAGCCACGTATTCATCGTACTCGACGCCGGGCAGCTCCTTGATCGCCTCCAGCGGCAGTGGGTCTGCGACGACATTGTCAATCACGAGTCCAGGCCTTTCCACAAGACCACGAGGCGAGGTGAGAGGCGGTACCGCTGGCAGAGCCGTACTGCTGGAGACGGAGGGCGCCGGGGAGGACGTAGGTGATTGGGCTCTTGGGCTTTGGCGTGTAGCACACGGGGAGGCCACACTCCTGGCATCCGGACCGATACTGCTTCTCGAAGCCCTTGTCCCTTTGGATTTTTACAACAATTCATGGGCGACTCCACCACAAGCGATCGCCAGGCACGCGCATGCGAGCGCAGATTGGCTCGTGAGCTGTTGGACATTGGCTCACAAGGAAGGCGAGATGAAGTGGAGGTACCGTTTGATGGTGATAGGGTCGAGTGATTGGGTCTTGAAGCGGAACTCTTGCTTGCCGCTCTGCAAGATGTGGGCGTTGTCTGTCTTTCTGCGCGGCAGTCTCTCTAGTGGCGTGTCTAGTTGGCCAACCATCAGTGCCTCGTTTCGTTGGGACTCGAGGGAGTGATTTAGTACCTATGGTAAGGCAAAGCGTGCCACACACGCAGTAGTATACAAAGATCTTCTCATCCGTGAATTGTGTTTCCGTGCCGCTCGCGACCGTCGTGCCTCGTGAAATCACCTTCGGCATTGCTTTAGTCTGATCGAATCAAATCTTCAAGTAGAGGCACCTCTTGGGAAAAAGCGTGGAAATAGTTTTCTGAAACGCCAATGATATTTATGCTTTTAAAAATAATTAAAAACTGGACGGCACAGAACAAGAAACAACCAAATGGACTCAACTGCCGCCCGCCAGGCGGAGCCTGTGAGTGCCGCTCTCGGGCCACGGCGCTGGCACTGCGATGTTTGCCCGAACGAGTGGTTCGACACGCCTGAAGAGAAGGCGCGGCACTTCGTCAGCAAGCGCCATGCTCTCTGCCTCGACCACCGGCTCAAGGCCAGCTACCATCAGGGCGGCGGGGCACGGCCCACCGGTTTCCAGGTTGACCCCGAGCGGGCCAAGGGGATGGTCGCCACGCTCAAGGCCCATCGTGCCGCCGCCCACGCGCTGCACCACCAACAGGAGGCGCTGCTCGTGCAGCTGCAGCTGCTTGACGAGGCCCTCAACCGCTGCGACCTCGCCTGGGCGGCGCGCCAGCGGGCGGAGAAGGAGCGTTCGAGCAGGTCTGCCGTGGACTTGACGACCGCCGACGACGACGACGACAATGAAGAGGGCGCCTGGCGCGAGGCGAAGCAGCAACTGTTCCTGGACCGCATCCGCGCCGTGCTGGCGGACAACGGCATCGAGCCCGACCAGGCACCCACCTCCCCCGAGCTTGGCGGTGGTCTTGGCCCGTAGGACCGTAGGCTCACTTTGTGCTCTCGGTTGTCTGCAGCTGATGAACGTGTACAGGTGGGGCTCGCGCTGGTGGGGCCACCACTCGCCCCGCTCCGACTATGACTTTCTCGTGCTTGGTGCGTCCTTTGGAGAGCTGCCTCCAGCTGCTGGCCAGTCCTCACATGAGAGTCTCAAACAACCATCTCTCCTGCGGGCAATGTGAGCAGTCCGAGACTGGGATCAACCGTCTACCAAAAACGTGCTCGAGGGTCCCGATATCGATCTGGCCGTCTATGAAGTCCACATCTTCCAGCAGCTCGTCAACCAGCACGTTCCCTGGGTTCGCCTTCGCCCTCTGCCACTTGTAATTCGCCGCAAGAGCTTGACGCGTCGTCTTTGCTTGTTTGTGACAACCGGGATGCATAGACATGCGTCTTCCTGTCGTTCCCACCCGAGGGCATCCTCCTGGAGAGGCACAAGCTCCACTGGGACTACCGCGCGACCAAGGTGTGCGCGCCAGCCTCTCCTCCCTCGCTCGTCCTCGTCTTCGAGAGCTCACATTACCCGCATGGCTTAGTGGCTGCCTGGCGTCCGCAAAAATATGATGAAGAACTACAACATCGCCAAGCAGTACTGGCTCTACGGCGAGGTACGCACGCTCTGACCTGTCCTCGTCATTCTGCCGGAAGACGACGGCGCCGTCCTGACTACCGCGCACCGTGCAGGTCAAGAAGAGCAAGAAGCGGCTGATCTACGTGGTCAAGCACTGGGAACTGTCTCTGCAAATGGCCCGCGAGCAGCGCGTGACGGACCGACATGCGCTCAACGAAGTGGTGCGGGACATCATGCGCAAGCGCTTCCCCGACTGGAAGGCCGTCCACGCGTGGTATCGCGACTACGCCGAGCGCGCCGAGACCACGCTCAAGGAGCTCACGCAGCCCTACAAGCAGTTCGAAACCGACTGGTGGGCCGCCGCAGCGACCACCACCGACCACCACCTCGTCGTCGTGGATTACGTGACGCAGCATGGACTGGCCGAGGCGATGAAGGCCATGGACGTCGCTGTCGTCTCCCTGGGGGACCGCGACCGCGACGCCGTTGAGTTGTCCACGGCCGACGCCGCTGCGATCGACAACAGCAAAGCGGACGAGCTCGTCGCCCTCTCGGCCGACGAAGTCGGGCCGCCGGCCACCTCGCGCATTGTGTTTGAGTGCGGCTGGGGGCTCGTTCTGGCGCGCGAGGCTGCTGGCGGGCACAACGGCTGGCGGTTCGTCGCCCAAGGCTTCCCGCGCTACCGCCACCTCCACCCGTTCAGCTTCAGTGACCGCAAGCGCATGGAGGAGGCCGACGTGTGGGACATCATCAAGACCCGACAGGTCGGCCTCGAGGATCTGGTCTCGACCACCTTCCCTACTAGTCTTCCCTCTCGTCTCCGCATTCCTGACATACCTGACGCACATACACACGCAGAGCGACATCGACTGGTCCACGGCCGAAGCGAGCGAGATGATCGACGGCCACCCGGGCCTGCTGTTTCACCACAGGTGCGCTTGCGCCCGGACATGCTCGACGTAGGACCACGCGATCGCTTGCCTGTCTGTCTGACCAGCGGCAAACGTGTTGGGCGCGGACCTCAGGGGCGCGTGGCGTGTCTACATGCGGGCCCGGCGGGACGCGCCATGCGCGGCGCTGGTGGACGAGTTCTGGCGCGTGGCCGCCGAGCAGGGCCTGGATGTCGAGTCCCTGCGGCCGACTTGGTGCTACATTTTCCAGCTCGTGACCCGCCGCTTCCCGCGGCTCATGCACTACGCCGAGGACGCGCTCGTCCTGGTGGGCCTGCGCGACCGCGCCGCGCCGCTTGCACCCGAGCTCGACCTCGCGCAAGCGCTCAACCGCGGCGACGTCGACGGCGACGGCAGCAGAGGTGGCTGGCGCTTGCCGCGCACCTTCCCGGAGCTGCGCGACCGTGAGGCGATGGTGCGCGCCGTGAGGCGACAGTCTCCGCTAGCCTTCAAGGGCTTCGTCATCCGCGACCCCGGCCTGGCCCTGGAGCCAAATGGGCTGCCCCGCATGTCGGCCTCGTCCTTGCGACGGCTCGTGCTGCTGTCCCCGGCTTACCTGTGGCTGGCCCGGCTCCGGGCCTTGGAGGCCTGGGATCAGGAGGGCGACTGGGACGAGGCCGACGCCAGCGGCAGCGACAGCAACGGCGAGATCGACTTCCCGCGCGAGCGCCGTCGTTGCCTCTTTGAGCTGGTCCTGCTCTTCATGCAGTGGCGCTCCCAGCAGCGCACGCGCACGCGTCGCGGACAGAAGGGCTTCTGGAAGAGGCTCCGCCAGCAGCGAAGGGCCAAGGCCGCAGCAACGGGCGGCGTCGAACACGGGGCAAACGACGAGCGCCTCTTGCAGCAGCAAAAGCCAGAAGACGGCGATGAGGACAACGAAGAAGCGGAAGATGAGGAGGAAGAGGAGGAAGAGGCCGGCCAGCAAAGAGAGAGCCAGGCCGAGGAGGTCAAGTTTCTGACGCATTATGGGCAATACCGGGAGGAGTACCTGGAGGTCAAGACCTGCTTCATCGACACTTGTCACCGGATTGACCAGCGCTACACGGAGCTCAACCGCAGCTTCCCGGCCATGCAGGACTGGGCTCGGTGCGTCCCCAGCCGGTTGGGACCCAACACTTGGCGCCAGCGCGGGCCTGATGATCAAGTTGCTGGTGAATGTGCAGGGAGTGCGAGAAGGAGCGGTACAAGCCGCTGCTGTTTGTGCTCAAGAAGCGCGGATTTCCAACAACCCTTAGCTTCTACGTGGACTACGAGAGCATGCACGAAGAGCGCGTGGAAAAGGTGTCCTACTACATCCTGGACTACATGCGCGAGTGGGAGCAACGACATCTGCCGGCGGCCACCAAGGCCGTGCCTCGGGCGTCGAAGCCGCTTGTCTCTTGGCAGGGCTGATGATCAATTTTTTGGGCATCGTCATCATGATGTGTGTGGCATTCAATTTACAAGTCTAGTTGTTGTTGTTGTTCGTTAGAAGAGGGTACACTTTGGCTTCCTTGGTGTTCGTGTTTGAGTCAAGCCTTCCTTCTGGGCCTGCAGCGTTTGGATGACGCGGACGAGCGTGTAGAAGCTCTCCTCGACGTTGATCCTCGTCTTTGCCGAGGTCTCGAGGTAGGGACAGCCCATCTGGGATGCCAGTTCGGATGCCTCTTCGTGGCTCACCTGGCGCATGCTCTCGATATCGCATTTGTTCCCCACAAGGACGAGCGGCACCTTCTCTCCTTCACGCGTACGCATGATCTGTCTATGAAAGCCTCTTATCTCTTCAAAAGTCGTATTGAGAGTGATGGAGAACACCAAGAGGAAGCCTTGTGCACTTTGCATGTAGTGGTTCCTCATGGAACTTGGATACGAAGGGGGCTGCTGAGTCAGCAGGGCAAGGAAGCAGAGTATTCAAAGATGCGCAGTGCATTACCTGAACTCTTCTTGGCCAGCCGTATCAAGGATGTCCAGAAAGCAATCGACGCCGTCCACCTCAGCTGGATATCGGTAGGTGTCCTCAATCGTTGGGTTGTAGATATCGAGAAAGTTTTTGTGGATCAACTGAACCGTGAGGGCGGATTTGCCCACACCACCAGCTCCCAATACCGCGAGCCTGTACTCTGTCATCTATCTCTTGAATCCACTCCAGACCGTTACAACTTCCTTTGTGGTTTCCTGCCGTTGCAGTGCGACATTTTCTCTTCCTTCTTTTGGCCGCAAGCAAGCCGGGAAAAAACCCAGTCCGTCTTCCCTGAACCGCAGCAGCGCCAAAAAATTAAATAAATGCTCCCTAGGCGACGAACAACAACAGTACAAACAGTCAAGCACAAAACACTGAGATGGAAGGACAGACGACAGAGATAAAGGTACCCGGTGCAGTGAGACAAACCACCACTTGTAGCACTGTGCCTAAATCTTTTGTGCCATAACTCAAGGAGACCAAGAGCGTGTGCGATGCCCTCGGCGACCGGATGAAGGCATACGAGCGTGACGCCACGACTCGCCTCGACCCCACGAAGCCTTGGATCGGTAATACCACCCCTCTACCCACCTGCGCTCGGCCTCCTCACCAACCACTGCCACAACAATAGTGCGACTCGACGGTCACAAGTTCTCCAAGTTCACCAAAAGCTTCGTGCGGCCCTACGACGTGAGGAGTGCGTGTGCAGTCTCTTCTTGCGTTCATGCCACAACAATGCTGTTGACGCCATTTTCGCATTCGTCACCGCGTTTGCATCTGGAAACTCAGTCCATGAGGCCATGCTGGAGACGGCCAAGGCGCTCCTGAGAGAGTTCAACCCGGTGTCGGTGTTTACCTGCTCCGACGAGATCACCATGATCTTCCAGGCCACCGCGCCTCAGGTGCCCCGCCTCACCCTTCTCTTCCTCCTCCTCTCCACCTCGAGCGTCATCCCCCAAACCCTTGCTGACGCTACCTACGCCACCGCCGCAGCCGGGCGAGGAGATCGAGCCTGTGGACGAGACCAAGGAGAAGCGGACCAACCCGCAGAACGACATGCCCTTTGGCGGCAAGATCCAGAAGGTACCGTGCCGCGTCGTCTGCGAAAGACTCCGGCCTGGACTCACTTCCCTGGACTCACTTCCGCCGCGCGCCAGATCGTTTCCCTGTTTGCCGGCTTCGCGACGGCGCAGTTCAACGCCTCGCTCAAGGCGGGCTCGTACGACAGCGAGACGGAGAGCAAGCTGGCCGAGCACGTCCGGACCTCGCTGCCCTACTTTGACGCCCGTGCGCACAACGTGCCCACCAACGCCGAGGCCTTTGTATGTCGTCATCTTCATCAACATCGTCATCATCATCTTGTTGATGCTGATTATCATCATCATCATCATCATCATCTGTGCAGAACAACGTCTTCTGGCGGTCGCGCTACGACTACCGGCGCAACAGCATTGCTGGACTGGCGCAGCACCACTTCCCGCACCGCGAGCTGCAGGGCCTCAACACGGGGAAGATGCTGGCCAAGCTGCTCGAGGAGAAGAACGTCAACTGGCACGACTGCCCGGCCTGGTACAAGTTTGGTACGCTGGTCAAGCGCGAGTCCTACGTGCTCCGCACGACCACGCCCAAGGGCGAAGAGGTCGAGGCCGTCCGCACGCGTGTGACGCATCTGCCCTTTGCGTTTGAGACCTTCTCGCCTGAGGCTGTGCGCACGGTCCTGTGCAAGGCCCTGAAGACCGACGAGGTCCAGGAGAGGGAGAGCACCAGCGCCGCCAGCTCCTGAAAACGAGGAATGGTTAAAATAAAAAACTTACTATTAGCCAGACGCTTGAGCAGACCTTTCCCAACACATGATGATGCTTCTATGGGCCTCAGCCTCACCGTATACTACTCAAGCGGCAACTGGCGCGAGAGCATGGTTGGCCCAAAACACCCAGCGGCCGCGGAAACGCCACCTTAAAACAAAAAACTGATTCGAAAAACAAAGGACGAACCAGAAACTCGAAAAAATAAGAGAACTGCTTCACTGCAAGGAACGGTCTTGGCCGCGGCAGAGAGCGAACAAGTCGCTGAGTGACGCGTGGTTGTGGGTTGGGCTGGTGAGAGATAATAAGCTTGTGAAGGGCTGCTTGCTGGAACAAAACACAACTGAACGACGCCATGTTTGCTGGCTTCGACATCTCGATTTACGGGCTAGACCCACAAAAACGCTCTCATCTAACCCAAGCCGTCAAGGCCGAGGGCGGGCTCGTCCACTACGTGCCCACAGGCAAGGTGCCATTTTTAAAATGTATTTTATTATTACTATTCAATTATTGAAACCGCGTGCGCACAGACCACGCACCTGGTTGTGACGGAGGAGTTCGCCAAGGCCAACCCAACGCGAATCAAGGAAGCCAGGAAGAAGGGATACACCCTCCTCACGCCCCAGTTCTTCTTTGACTCCCTCGAGCAGGGCCAGCTGCTCGACCCCGCACTCTTCCTCGTGGCCGAGAACGGAGCTTCTGCCCAGGCTTTGGCAACAACCGAGGCCGACACGGCCACAAATGGGGCTCAGGCGCACACCACCGCAGAGCCCTCTTCCCCTGATGGCGTCGCCACACCCACTCCGGCGGCCACCACGGCGAAACCCAAGCCCAAGCCCGCCGCCAAGGCCGCGGGCACGGCCAAGGAGGCCAAGTGGCGCAACGCGCGTGTGTTCATCTCGTCGACGTTCCGCGACATGCACGGCGAGCGAGACTACCTTACCCGCTACGTGTTTCCCGAGCTGCAGGAGAGGAGCAACAAGTTACGCGTGCACATCACGCCCGTCGACCTACGTTGGGGCGTGACGGAGGAGGAGACTCAGCAGGCGCTCGAGATCTGTCTCACGGAGATCGACAACTGCCGACCCTTCTTCCTCGGTCTTCTCGGTCGCCGGTTCGTTTTTTATTATTATTTTTAAAAATTGAAGTGTTTTTATGGAAATTGTTTCATAATTTCATTTGAGCTCGTGACTGATGGCCAAACAACGTGGAACAGATACGGCTGGTGCCCCAACGAGTACGTTGCGCCTGACGAGCCCCGCTACGATTGGCTGCGCCACTTCCCCTCGGGCTACTCGATCACGCACCTCGAGATGTGCGTCATCTCTATCTCTCTTTCTCTTCCTCATCTTGCCGGCCTTCTGTAGCAGCTGCTGACGACAGTACTTTACCAGGCACTACGCCGTGTTGCGTGACCCGAGCAAGGCGCGCGGCTTCTTCTACATGCGCGACCCGTCGTTTGAGCGAAGCGTGCCGGCGACGCACCTGAAGGACTTTGAGGCCGAGTCCTTTGACGCCGCCCAGCGCGTCGAGCGACTCAAGGAGTCCATCAAAGAGCTCCTGCCGGCCACTTGTGTCTTTGACTCGTATCCCTGCGCCTGGAAGGGCGTCGTCGACGGCAAGGTAATGGCTCCTCTTCTCCCTTTTTCCACCTTCTGTTCTCTAGCTCGTCGCTCATCCGTACTTCCTCGCGTGGCCGCAGCCCATGGTGGGTGAGCTCGAGCAGTTTGGCGAGCGTGTGCTAGAGGACCTCTGGCAAGCCGTCCGGGAAGAGGTACAGCAAACATGGCCCAGCCACGCCGCTGCTGCATCTCACGATGTGCGCGTGGAAACGAGTGCAGTTCCCGGAGGAAGAGGTCGAGCTGGACCCGCTGGCCCAGGCACGGGCCTACCACGAGTCCTTCATCGAGTCGCACGCGCGCAGCTTCGTCGGGCGCAGCAAGATCCTGCAGGCGCTGCACGACTACGCCGCGTCGGACGTGCCGTCCCTGTTCGCCGTGCTGGGCGAGCCTGGCGGCGGCAAGAGCTCCCTCGTGGCCGCGTTCGCGCGCGAGTACATGCAGCGACAACGCAGCGGGCCCGGAGGCAACGTCGTGATCCCACATTTTGTGGGCGCTGCGCCGGGCTCGACCAACTGCCGCCACACGCTCGAGCGCCTGAGCCGCGAGCTCAAGCTCGTCCTGGCCAGCCACGCCGACACCGTCGCGGCAGCCGCCTTGCCGAACGACGCCGAGGACAAGGAGGATGACGAGGTCGTGGAGAAAGAAGAGGGCGTGGCCGAGGATTATACAGCCCTCAAGCAGGGCTTCCTGCGACTGCTGGAGCAGACCTCGGCCGCCGTGACCGCGTCGGGCAAGGGGCGCCAGCTCGTGCTCATCATCGACGCGCTCAATCAGCTGGACGAGAGCTACAACGCGCATTCGCTCGACTGGCTGCCGCGCGAGCTGCCCAAGGGCCTGCGCGTGATCGTCAGCACGCTGCGAGGCAGCTGCCTCGACTCAATCAATCGCCGACCAAACGTCGTACGTCTCCTCAGGAATTCTTACTATGACCCACAACGTTCATTGCGCATACTTGAGATTCTAAGCCTTGGATCCGCTCGGCGTGCAGCAAATCACGGTGGGCGAGCTAGACATGGACGAGCGGAAGGAGATCGTGCGTAAGACGTTGTGGGAGTACCGCAAGAAGCTCGACGACCGCCAGATGAAGCGCCTCCTGGCCAAGAAGGATGCCTACAAGCCCCTCTACCTCATCGTTGCCTGCGAGGAGCTGCGCGTGTTCGGCGTGTACGAGATGGTCAGCGAGCGCATCGATTCCATGGCCGAGACCGTCCCGGCCCTGTTCGAAGAGGTCCTCCAGCGACTAGAGAAGGACCACGGGCACGACCTCGTCCGCAACGCGCTGGCGCTGCTGCAGTGCTCTCGCGGCGGCCTCCTGGAATCTGAGGTATGCGCAGCCAACAACCCGCATGGCGATCCTGGGACACGAAGCCTCAACTTTTTTGTGAATATCTTGTATGGGGCAGATGGTGACGCTGCTAGCGAGCCCGATCCAGCCGGATAACATCACGCGAGCTGAGGCGGCCTTCCTCAACAGCCTGCGCAACGGAACGAGCGCCGTCCCGGCCTCCGTGTGGTCCCGCCTGTACCGCTCGCTTGCGCCCTACCTTCGCCCGCCCGGTATGAGACTCGCCTGTTCGCCCATGTCCTCTCCTGGCTGGCCTTGAGCCTGCTGACGTGCGCGCCTCCAAACAACGCGATGAATGCAGGCGAGTCCGGAGAGGAGGGCGTGCTGGACTTTTTCCATCAGCAGCTGTCGTTTGCCGTCGAGCGCCGCTACCTCCAGAACAGCACCGAACCGCACATGAGCCGCGCCACACACGCCAGGGTTCGCCCCCCTCACTCTCTCCCTCGCCTGCTCACAAAGGAATGCGTGGAATGACCGGCATGTGGGCGGAATCCCCAACAACCACACAACAGCTGGCTTCGTTCTTCCAGCACCTGGCGGACCCCGACGGGGACCAGTCGTGGAGCAGTTACCACCACCGAGGCATGTCCGAGGTGGCCCACCACCAGACCCAGGCCCGCCTGTGGAAGGAGCTCGACTCCACCCTGTGCGACCTGGCCTTTATCGAGACCAAGTGTACGCAGCTGCGCTCTGGCCTTGTCCTTGTCCTTGTGCTTGGAGCCTCACCGGTGCCCGCTGCGCACAGGCTCGATGGGAATGACCTACGACTTGGTGGCCGACTACCTGAGCGTGGCCGTCGTCTTGGACGACCCGGCGACGGAGATCAGCAAGGCCGACCGCCAAAAGCTGATCGAGTTCCAGCGCTTCGTGCAGGCGCGCGCCTACATCCTGGCCTCGCGGCCAGAGCAGACCTTTGCCCAGGCGGCCAACCTGCCGGACTCGACCGCGCCGGCCAGCAAGGCCATGGCGCGCTGGTACGCCGGCAAGGAGTCCCGCCCGTGGCTCAAGTGGGCCAACAAGGCTCAGACGCCCAACCCCTGCATTATGACCCTCGCCGGTACATTCTGCACATTCTTTCCGTCCCATGTGCGTTCCTGACATTCTGGGATGACGTGGCGTGCGCCCAGGTCACTCCATGGTGGTGCGCAAGTGCCAGTACTCGCCAGTGGCCGGGTCCAATCGGATCCTGTCCTGCTCGGACGACCACAGCCTCAAGATCTGGGACTCGCGAACCGGTGCCGAGCTGTCGACACTAAGTGGCCACACGGCGTCGGTCCAGAGCGCGACCTTCTCGCCTGATGGTCGCCGGATCGTGTCGTCGGCGTGGAACAAGCAGATCAAGCTGTGGAACGCCGAGACCGGCGTCGAGCTGGCCACCATCACCGGTCACAAGGGCGTCGTCTCGCAGGTGCGCTTCACGCACGACGGCGCCCACGTCGTGTCGGGCTCGCTGGACAAGACCGTCCGCGTCTTTGACGCCAACGCCGCGCCCTACGCCGAGCTCGCCGCGCTGAAGGGCCACACGGACGGCGTCACCTGCGTGGCCTGCTCGCCCGACGGCAAGTACGTCCTGTCGGGCTCGGCCGACAAGACCATCCGCAGGTGGACCTGGGGCGCCTGGACCGAGGGCGAGTGCATCATGCAGGGACACACCAACACCGTCAACCGTGTCGTCTACTCGCCCGATGGCACCTGCATCGCCTCGGCCAGCGACGACCGCACCGTGCGCCTGTGGTACGCACACACGCACACGACACACGACACACACGCTCGCACGACACACGCATGCTGACGTGGCGCGGGCGGTGCAGGAATGCCGATGGCACGCCACGGGCGACACTGACGGGCCACAAGGATTGCGTGGCGGCGGTCGCCTTCTCGCACGATGGCGAGCGTGTGGTGTCGTCCTCGCACGACAACATGATCATCGTGTGGTCCACCACCGGCTCCTGCCAGCAGCTCGCCGTCCTCATCGGCCACACGTACCGTCCTTTCTTTTAATCAATTTTTTTTGTTAA